>BQKZ01000152.1:76922-92042 GCA_036244855.1 Temnopleurus reevesii | reverse complement strand
CCATGGTGCGCGCCTGATTAGGCGGCCTAATTGTGATTATGTTGAATCATATTGATGAAGATTTTGCAGGTTTATTTTTAAAACAGAGAGATGATATTAAATCTTTCATTTTTTATGTTCTACTCCTTTTCTTCTGTACTCCTTCCCGAACTTGAATGTGAGGGATCAATTTCCTCTATTGTCAAGTATTGTCGGGAATTGGTGTTTATTTCATATTCTTCCTATTTTTCTTTCTTCTTTTCCCGCTCATCTTAATTTCCTTTATTTCATTCTCCTCGACAGAAGCCAATATATCTTATTGACCTGGGTTTACGATCACTGGTGTGAATAGCGCCCCCCCCCCTTCATTAGAAATAGTATAAGGCCTATTATTATTATATAGGATTTATGCACATTCATTCTTGACTCCAAATAACTGTAATGACTTTATAGCCAAAGGTTTATTATCATTACCATGAATAGCGTACAAACTTCTTTGATAGCTAACTAATTAACATTAGAATTTCATGGTCCAATAGCGATTTTAAAGGAGAGTCTACCCATCCAACACATGATATTTCTTATACAGGAGCAGAAAAATTAGATGAACAGAACAAAATAGAATTAGTAAAAATTGGACAACTATAAACAAGAAAGTTATAAATGTTTACATTTTAGACACATTGGCAACTGATGACGTCATAGGTGCACAACTGACCATATCAATGTCATAAAATGTTACTTTTTTCCCAAAATATGATTTCATCAAAACTTTAACCGAAGGATATCTTTATGATAGATATGTAACTCATACAAACTTCAACTTCTGTAAAAATGATGAATTTTCCATCATATTTATAATGGAAAAATCTTGTTAGTTGGGCACCCATGATGTCATCAAATTTAGAGTTGGCAACATTTCTGTATATTTCCCCTAATTTGCCCATTTTTTCAAATTTTTAAAAATTCATAACTTTTTTTTATCACTTGTCTGATTTTCAGCATTTTTTTTTTGGTTTCACTCACCAATTTGTTCTGCTTCGGTTTTCTGTTAAAAAAAATATTGTTTTGGGGTAGACTCTCCTTTTAAAGAGCGTGATGGGGATGATAATGAATGGGGGTTTTTCCTCTCTTTTTTGACAGTTCGGGACCGTGGGGCTACAAATGTTTTTTTTCTCGAAAATATGAAAGTTTGACGGTTTTTTTTCGATGGATCGCATGAGTAAGCATCTGTCTAGTACTGGTTTCAATTATGCAACATGGTTCCCGAGGGCCACCATTGGTATTTTACGAAAATGTTATGGTTTTATGAATTATCAAGAATTATAGTAAACACGAACGAGCTGCTTATATAGGGTGATTAGTAAACACAACACAAATTTACCCCTCCCCTTATAAATAAAGAATAATTACTATTAAACGGTTGTGTCAAAAACTGACGGATAACGTTTATCAATTGGGCTCGGATGCGTGTACCAAAAATAAGCCTAATTCCATAGTCTATGCGTAAGTGAGCACAACTAAAAGGAAAATTTGTCACTTTTACAGATTATCACCCAGGAGTTTTTGTGAGCGCCATCAAAATTGTGTTAATGATAGTACTCACGTACGATGACACACACCCCCTCACTCACTCACATCCGTGGTATACGGTATAGCATTTTTATTTATTTATTTATTTTTTATAATTCCATAATTTTGAGCCAGCTTGATTGTGATTACATTTAAGGTGAATTTTATTAAATCCACTGAAAAGATGGGCCCAACTTGCGGGCGCATTCCCCGGCGCTACTCCCCCCATCCCCGGGTCAGAGCGGGGGGGGGGGGGCGGGGGCACCAAATTTGAAATAATTAACGTTAATTGAAAGGCCGCCAAAATCGCCAAGAGGAGCTGAGATGAAGACTTTTTTTTTGTCCAGAATAGTTAATAGTGAACTTCAAAATGTAAGTACATTGATCCATTAGAAAAGTGGGGGCTATGTTCCATAAATAAAAAAAAAACAAGTAAAGTGCATGGGGGCTATCGGTAAGCAAAATATCGTATGCTAGTTTTTTTTTCTTTCAGACGACCCGGAAGCGGAAGTATTGAAAGCTCAAAAGGTCATGTTTATTGCGAAAGTTCCAGCTGGAGGAATCCCCTTGTCACTGTGCGGAGAGTTCGAGAAAAAAAGACTGTTTTCTTTCAAATGAGAAGAAGTAAAGTACCGGAGAATTCATTTATTTGAATAATTGTTTTCTCAGGAAGAGAAACACGCTATTTAAGGTAAGCTAGGTCTGTTATGTTAGGTGTAACTTTTAGATGCAATATTGTGGTTGTGTCGAATCTTTTTGGGGGATTCCCAATCCTAGCGAAGTTAGTGCCTTTATAGTGGGATCCCCTGTGTGATGAGTGTGTGACACTTAGTGAATCGAGCAAGGGCCGAGTTGGTGAGTGTATCAATTTTTGACCTCATTCCTCAAGTTCTGTGTTCTATGTTGGTGTTGGTGTTGAGAGAGCAAAAAGGTCTGTAAATCGAGTTCCGGTGGTCAGTTTACAGAAATGATACGATTGCCGCATCGATCGCTCAACATCAGTCGATCAGACAACACCAGCCACACACCACAAAGAAAGAAGAATTGCATCAAAATTGATGCATGCGCTGTCGCTTGCCGGCGTTTGTTTACTTATTGTTTGCTGTGCAACCAAGGGAATTAGCCAGCTGGGTTAGCGCATTTCTTTGAAATTTGTGTATGGTGCTGTCACATTAATTCGCGCATCATATTAATTTGTACATCTTATGAATTTCTACAAAATCGATGAAATATTGCAAATCTGACATCACCATCGTAAAGAGCGTTGTTTATTTGCCTAAATTGGAAATTTTCTTAGCAAAAGGACCCAAAACAATGAAAATATTGCCAAAAGATCTGCAAATTTGTTTGCATTTGCAGAAAAACACGGGTCTCGCGACACTGAAGTGAATCCTTCCAATTTTCAGACGGAAATTAAATTTGTAAGTAAGCAGACATACCATTCGATTTCTTGATATTTTGTGGTCAAACTACTGTAAATTTTTCATCTTAGATGGAAGCAATTTTATGGTAAATCTTGTTCAAAACGGGGCCTGCGAATTAATATGACACAGTTTGTTGACAATTCTCGCCATTTTCGAGCATGGAGCGATGCGATCGTTTCGTTAATCAAATTTTGATATCGCGATATCTCCATGATTCTTTCGTGGATTAATTTTATTTTTGAAAATATTTGAAGCCTGAAATATCTAGTTTCATTTCGTGCCAAGATTTTAAAAAATAATTTTGTATTTTAGCATTTTTAGGAGATATATTGTGCTAAGTACCACGATCCAAAAATGCTCTAGTAAAAGGATACAAATTAATGTGACCCCATCATACGAGATAGCCAATTCTTCTTTGTGAACAGTCAACAGTGAGTGACGTCTATGACTATGGCTATGCTTGCCCGGGCCGCACAAGCCTCGCGAAAAGCTTGATGGCAAGATAATTTTTGGTCCGAAATTCTCAAATTAATCTTTATTGAAATTTGAATCATACAAATTGTGTAATCATTTTTAAATCCAGAAGGCTACATGTACTTCTGCCTCACATCGCTTGGCACTTGGCGATCGCAGATTGCTATGCGAATAGAGCGCACTTAATCAAGTTATGCCTGTGCCACTGCAACAAAGATGAGACTGTCGCCCACCTCCTAGGAGAATGCCATCTCTACTCAATTGAATGCACGAACTACATTAGCAATCTACCAGAGGCACTACAAGTACAGGAGTTCACCAGCATCCCCTTGCTCCAGGTCCCAACGAGCCGAACAAGTCACTAACTTGATTCTTCTCGGAACAGATGGTCACCTGAGCGAACTGCATGTAGCCGTCGAAAGACCCTACGACCACCACACTAGCTCACTCCGCTTCATAGATGACATCATCACTTGTGCACAGCAGTAAAAACTAAGCTCCTCAGTCTTATCTATGCACCACCACCGACTTCGGCTGTGATAAACTGTTCTCTCTTTCTCTTACTGTATGGTGCTGTCACATTAATTCGCCCATCATATTAATTCGTACATCATATGAATTTCTACAAAATCGATGAAATATTACAAATCTGACATCACCATCGTAAAGAGCGTTGTTTATTTGCCTAAACTGGAAATTTTCTTAGCAAAAGGACCAAAAACAATGAAAATATTGCCAAAAGATCGGCAGATTTGCTTGCATTTGCAGTAAAAACATGGATCTCGTGACACCAATGTGAGTCCTTCCAATTTTTGGACAGAAATCATCAAATTTATAAGTAAGCAGTCATACCATTTTATTCCTTAATATTTTGTCGTCAAACTACTGTAAATTTTGCATCTTAAATGGAAGCAATTTTATGGTAAATCTTGTTTATAACAGGGTCTACGAATTAAAATGACACAGTTTGTTGACAATTTTTGCCATTTTCCAGCATGGAGCGATGCGATCGTTTTGTCAATCGAATTTTGATATCGCGATATCTCCGTTATTCTTTCGTGAATTACATTAATGTTTAGAAGTATTTGAAGCCTAAAATATCTAGTTTCATTTTGTGCCAAGAATTTGGGAGATAATTTTGTATTTTGAGAGATATATTTTGCTAAGTACCACAATCCAAAAATGCTCTAGCAAAAGTATACAAATTAATGTACCCCATCATATACACAACCATTACCCCCAATAACTCCCTACCACATCTTCGACTTCCTGAACTTCGCAGTTCTCTTGACCAGGAGGAAGCTAAAGAAGAAGAAGAAGAAGAAGTATGCACATCAATTAAAGGCCAATGATTTTGGCTAAATGATAACCTAAGAATAAGCTTGAAATGTCAAATTTTGTGGTTTGTGAAAGAGCAAAACTGCTTAAACACTGGTGCACATATGCGTTCTGTGGTTATAGTTTTTAGAAGCAAATTTCATTGAAATGTGAATTTAACGGTTAAACCACCGAAATGTCACGAGTTGTCGGTGCGAAACTGCTCCTTTTCTGTGAGTTGAAAACAAGAGCATGATTTCAACACCAATACCAAACTTGAACTCGCAATTTTGCGAATCCTAAAGGTTGAATCTGAAGACTTTGGAAAAGTGCACGTAAATCATCGACACCGACCGCTATTCTCGGCTCAGTATACGGCATTCAACACCAGCAAGCACTCTAACTACTGGAAATACGTAAGAATCTTGAGAAGTCAACGCCAACACAGTCAGACTTCAGGTTTGGTGTTGAACGCTGATGTTTGTATTGCTGCAACAAACAACAGCGTTCAAGGTCTATATCGGCATAAAAAGTAGATGGAGACAAAAGGGCTCCCTAAACCTTAGTAACTTGCTTCTGCCATGTTGGAAAATAGAACAGCCTTCCCCCCAAAAAATGACGACAATCAATAATTTGTGCTTTTTTTTCTCCTTTAGAATTCCATTGACATACTCAGACCGAGGAGACCTACAATACAATGTTCAGTTTTGAAGGGGAATTTCGCAGGAAGCCTGTGGTTTCCATGCGAGGTGCCAGCAAAAAGGTCAGTACATTTACTACAAGTATAATTTGGAAGATGGGGTTGAATATCTGGATAAAGCATATGCATTAACAATCTCAGGCCTTGCTCACCCCCAAGAAAAAAACAATTGTCATGAATATGGTAAATATGTCAAAGATTTGTGATAAATGTCATCAACAAGCATTTTGAAAGACTGTTTGACAAATTGAAAATATTGTCTTGTCAAATTGAAAATAAGTTTAATATTTCCTGTCTGGATAGTACCGTACTCAACCTATGTGAACTCTAACTATAGATTGAGTGTATACCAGCAAAGCAATAGATTAATGACTTTCGCATCTTGTCATTTTTTTTAACAGTAAATTTGATATCAGAGGCCTGTAACATAAAAGATGCAATTAAACTTACAATGAATATTTATCGTAAGTCTATGGCAAAATGTGTACCAAAGAGATGCAATTAATTGCAAGATTTATTGCATCTCTTTTATGTTACAGACCCCAGGGCTGGCAACTTTGTGCCTTGCTGTTAGCCAGCTTGTGTAGAATAGTGATAGGAAATATGTTCATGTTAAAATCAGTCAAATCATAATTCTGTAGGCAATGGATTTTTAATGGTGGAGAGACATTTCGGCTCCAAAAATTTGACTGAAAAAATGCTTTAAAATCATAAAAAGTCAGCATTTTCTGCTTTAAAAAATGGTGTCGTGAACCAAATAAAAAATTGTTTGATAATATTGCGAATACACTTCTTATATTCCAGGAGATGACGGCATCCCTGCTTCAGAGAAACCAGGAGGAAAGACAGAAAAGAGAGGTAAGCCCAAATCAAAATGTGATTCAAATGTGTCTTGTATGTTAACCTATTGGCTACTGAAGTCTATAATTCCCGTAGACTTTGTGCAAGGACTACTCCATTCCAGTAGTCAATGGGTTAAAGTGCTTTTCACAAAATGGAAAGCATGTTCCTTTATATTGTGTCCTTTATGAGTCCTAAGGCAAATGAATTGGAATGGCTCACTCTCTTAAATCTCTGAAAGTTTTTTTAACATGTTTTCATCCAATTTATCTCTCCTGTATTGATCATTCTATTGTTGATAGCTGGGGATGAATTTATCAAAGCACCTCTCCTTGACAATTTGACGGAGGACAAAACTTAAGCGTACCGATTAGATATTTGGGTAAAGGGCTGATTTGAAAAATGTCTGTGACAGCTCCATGAATGACATATCTGTACACGTACCAGCAGGTGTCTGGATAAAAATCAGATGCAAAATAAAAGCCAAGAGTCCTTTGTACACCCATAGGACCCAGGTATAGCATGCTCTTACCAGTAGTTGTTTTTTAATTGAATAGTTCTTAATGTACAGTCATGTCAACCATGATTGTGATGTGCTAGTCCCCTATATTCAGATACATGTAGTATGAACCTAACTACAGTGTGTACAGTATGGACAGAAATAAAGCCAACTGTTTCCCACCATGTCCCATAAAAGCCTTTGTAAAAACACATTTATTTTTGCATAACATGGTGGGACATTTTTAACTTTATTTCTGTCTGTACTGTACATCACTCTGGTGATCTAATCATTGTGTATCATGTATCTGTTTGCTTTCACCAATGATTTTTTTATTCACCACACCTGATCACCCTACATATATTACATACCGATAACGCTTTGTACCTACTTGCAGCGTCATGGAATAAAATGGCTTCAAATTTATCTCGCATCTCTCCTAAAATCTTTGTCTCTTTACTTGTCTCCACTGTCAGGCTGAACGGAAGCGTTTGAGAAGCGCCATCAAGATCCAGTCATTCGTGCGGGCCAGCATCTGTCGGCGAAAGCTGATGCGGCACTACCGATCAGAGTGGGACGAAATGGTCAAGGCCACGCAACACCAACAGGTCAACTCACAGACGCTGGATGGTCTACTCAGGCTTTTCCTGAGATTCTACAATGAAAAAGAAGATGTTCAGAGATTGGTAAGAGTTCACTTAGAAAAGAAGAATGATAAAGAATGAGAGAGAAATATGGTTAGAACAACAAAATGTCAGCAGGTTTATTGTCCATATCTTTGACTTTCAGAAAATAGATGCCCACCTGAGGCTTTTCCTATTTAGAGATTGGTCAGAGTTGAGTATCAGGTTGATAAGTATTTGCTCAAATGAAAAAAATCCATGTTGTACCTAACAATACTGGAATACATCATATCGGTCTTGACTGTGTTTCTTAGATGTTCCCAACGATGCCCATTTACCCATTTACCTTAGCTTGAAATTTCACACAACTTTTTTATGTCACGTGTGTATTTTATCATTTTTTTTTCAGAACTGGTTATGTCAAATGATACTGAAGAACAGGGAGAAAAGCATCAATCTTTTGAAGCAACAGCATCAGACGTGGCTCTATCAGACAATGCATATTCTAAGACTATGCTGCAGGTATTTATCTGGTCCTTTTTGTCGTAATGGCTGCTATTTTGCAGAATCATTTGAACATTATGCGGTATTCATTCACAATTTCATTCCAATTAGTCATCTCGTAATCCTTCTTAGTACTGAAATAACAAATCTTTGACGCATATAACTTTGTTTTCATTGTCTTTGTCATAGTCGTGCACATGCAACTTTCTTTATTGGTCTTTCATCCAGTTGAATATAATTAGGTAGACAATCGCAATGTCTTTGATATTTGTTGGTGAAGACAAACACTTTGCAAAACAACTTGACTCCTCAAACAGATTTCAGTATTGATTGAAATAGGTGCATTTTCCCATCATTTACTTTGAAAACGCATGCATTTTACAAAGGCTTTGTTGGGACATGGTGGGACACTGTTACTGTTATTTGAATCAATACTGTATACCATTAATTCTCACATTTTATTAGCTACAGAGGACATTGTTGTTACAAATACAAAGGAAGTAGAAATGTTTTAGACCCATTGGTTTTTAATTGTTTGAATTCTTCTGTTAAAAAAGTATTCTTCTGACCAGTGCATTTTCATCAATATATGATTATGTTTCATATAACCATAAACCATTTTCTATCTAAATTAGTTTTCTTTGCCAATATACATAGGTTATCTTAGTAGTGTGAAAATCATTGAATATCTATCTAAACCCTATTTTTGTACATTACAGGCTGCTTGAAGCACCATCATATGTCTCGATTGCAATGCCCCTCCGTATGCTGGAGGTCTTCACAGATGTCTCTACCTATGCCCAGAATGGAATCGCCCCAGATGACGCTATCAAAACTGTGGCTGCCCTCCAAATATACCTTGTGCAAAATGGTAAGTTAAATTCAGTGGAAATCATTTATAACAAGTGCCTTGAGACAATGGAAATTAACTTGTTTTGTAAGGATTTTCATTTTGTCAGTGTAGAGAAACCAACTAGTTTAAGAGATGGGACCCTAAAAATGGCTATTGTGATATCATGAATAATAAGTATCCACTGTGGATAGTTTTTTTTGAGAGAGAGGGGGTGGGGTAGAGTGAAAGGGGGAGGGGGACTGGTTGAGTGAAGGAGAAGAGGTTGAAACAATGTTTGATGTGGTACGCTTTGTCGCTTTGTTTTAATCATTTTCTGTTTAATATCTCTTTTGGTCTGCTAGGTTCAGTCTTGAGCACACCTTTTTATTTTGCTCTTTATTCTGCCTCCTTTTTTTTAAATATATTTTTCTTTTTGTAATTGATTTGTGATTATTGTATATTAATCTTGCCAATCATATGTAAATATTATGTTGTGTGTGATGTTTGATTTCAATAAAAACTACAAATCCAATATGGTTATCATATTGATAAGATTCTTGATCTTCCTTAGATGAAGTGAATCCTGATTAAATGCAACCATTATAAGAAAACAAAAGTTGATACATGAGATCTTCCTTTAATTGTTTGAATGATTCTGGCATTTTTATGGTCTAATGAAAAGTAATGAGAGATATTTGTAATGCTCATAGCTATCTGTATAGCATGGGGCTTGTCAGAATGAATGATATACTATAAAGAGGGTGTTATTCAAAATCAACTGCAAATCAACTGCAACTAAAATTAGTCAGTGCGACAAGTGCGGATTTTCCAACAGTTGCTATAACATCAGTCAGCAGCAGTGGTTTTAAGCCAATCAGAATCAAGGATTTCATTGGATTTGTCTCCCCTGACTAATTTTGTTGTTGACAAAGTTTCATGAAATGGCCTCCTGCTCCCCTAAAATAATTCTAATAGTCCTTTCTCCTATTTTTCAACTGTTTTTTTAATTGCTACTACAGGTTACTACAAGAATCTCCGTAGCTTCATCAACGAGAGACTCCCTCCTGGTATCGACGTCTCTCGCCCTCCGCCTCTTGCGCAAACCAGCCTAGATCTCACCTTGAGACCCCTCAAGGTCACGGATCAACACCCTGCCTTCGAAGGTCAAAGGTCAGTCAGAGACTTCTTTGCTGTTTCCTACGGTAGCATTCATGCCTGAAGTATTTCCCATGATGAATTTTACAGATTTATTATACTAAATGTACAGGATTGACCATTACTTCTTAGCCAGTTTGTAGTGTTTGCATATTGATATAGCATAGACTTTTTTATAAGATTTTTCAAACTTCATGATGACCATGTGGAATGCTTTAGCACTTAATATTCACCTTAATTGTGAATTTGTGACTGGGGATACTTCTCCCGTTTCTTTTTTTTTTTGGGGGGGGGGCTGTTTCCATTACCATTATGTGTGAGAGAGAGAGAGGGATACACACACTTTGGGAAACAAAAAAGTGAGTGTGTTATGTTATTTTTTTTTAATTTATCATAGTATTTTGTTTATGCAGGGATCATATTAGGGTTGGGTTTTATAAAGCTGTTCTATGTATGACTCTACAAACGACTGGTGATCCTTTCTCAGGTGCGATCTGGCCACATGAGTTATCATTGAGCGCGTGAAAGGGTCACCAGTCGTTCGTAGAGTCATGCATAGATTTACAAACAGCTACATGTATATGAAACACAACCCATATATTGTATAACTCTACTTAATTTCCCAATAGACTCCAAAAATTTTCGCATTTTTTATCTCTCCTCTCCTCAAAATATAGCAGTGTGCTTCACTTCAATCTTGAAACATTGTTTTTCATTGCAGAAATATAACTCTGTGTTCCCTTTGCCAAGAGCTTCTATGCTGTCAGTCTACTGATCAAATCAGCGAGTTCCTTATACCCGCTGTAGCCCAGAGGGAGGGTGGTATACCGCCGGAACAGCTCCTTGGAGCACTCCTACCATCACCTTCCGGTGGCACCAATGGACAGAATACATTTTTCAAATTTTTTATCTCTCCTCTCCCCAAAATATAGCAGTGTGCTCCACTTTAATCTTGAAACATTGGTTTTCATTGCAGAAACATAGCTCTGTGTTCCCTCTGCCAAGAGCTTCTGTGCCGTCAGTCTACTGATCAAATCAGCGAGTTCCTTATACCCGCTCTAGCCCAGAGGGAGGGTGGTATACCGCCGGAACAGCTTCTTGGAGCACTTCTACCATCACCTTTTGATGGCACCAATGAACAGAATATATTGCTGGCGGTGGAGCCGTCGCCATGGTTACTGTATGCTGTGATGACTATAGTTGGGCCTTATGTAGGTGAGTAAACAAAGATGAATTTCGGTCTTTCAATCAATTTAAATTCATATACTTTCTCACAATAATAGAATTTGTGTCAAAATTCCATCCATAATTCTTTATTTCAAGGTGGTGGATTGTCATTGCACGATTGTTTCATCAATAGTGTTGCTTGTTCGGAGCTTGATGAATCCAACATGAAATATGCCATGATAGTGACCTGTATGCACCAAATATATTATTTAACAAAAAATTGGGCAGTATCAGAACTGCATTTTAAATTCCATCAATTAGAATTAATTGATCTTTATTGTTTGTAAAATCTGAATATGTCTCCTTCCTCCACAAAATATAAGAAGTAATCATGAATCAATTCCTAATTGCTTAATTCTTTCAGATCAATTTCCGTCTGACCTTGTGATACGATACCTGCACCTTCTGAAGTTCCTGTTACCAACGCTACCCAGTGCAGAGAGGCTTTATCACATGCTAGCTGCTGACGAAGACTCTGATATGGAAGAAGAAGTGGAGAGAGATATAGGAGAGGTGAGTGATGTATTACTGTAAGTTCTTTCTGACCTTGGGAACTATCTTTTGTAAGAGATATTCTTACCAATGCTACCCAGTGCAGAGAGACTTCATCATATGCTAGCTGCTGATGAAGACTCTGATATGGAGAAGAAGAGGAGAGAGATATAGGAGAGGTAAGAATTTGAATTCTTTTAACGGCATGAAATTATAAATACTCCTGTTGAAGATACTTCTTTCACCACTAGTTTCCTCAGGCATTTATAGCATTCTGCCTTTAAAGCTCACTGCATATGTCTCGACCAGCTTAAGAGCCGGGTATTTTGGCAGAGAAAATCTGCCTGGTTCTTATTCTCTAAATTCATGAATACTAAACATATCATTTCAATGCGTCAATCAGCTTTATACCAGATATAAGGAACAATTCAGGTTCGAATGGTAGAGAAGACTGCTCTAACTACTCTTTGTCCCCGATGACTCTTAGCCGATGTGATTTTTCTTCCAACAAGAAACCTTTCATAATATCATTTCCTTGGTTTTGCTGTAGATCAGTATTTGCTAAAATATTTTCTAAGTATGCAAATACTTTGAGAGATACAATTACACTTTCTTCACAAATTGAATTGTAAGCTGGTTGTAAGGTGCGTGGTGAGGATTAGTTTCATGTTGCCGGATAAAATCATTGAATATAACTTTACCTAGCAGTTTTATAATCATAATTATGTCATTCTTTTGTATATGTAGTTTGGCAATGCTTCCACAATCTCTGAAATCCGAGAGCAGTGCGTAAGGCAGGTCAACTCGACAGCCCATGTCCAATGCCTCATCGCTACGACAACGCAGGGGAATGTACCAGCACTGATGGCGCTCTGCACGTTATGTCATTCGTTGATGGTGGACCATAAGCTCCATGTACCCAGAACTAGGTATGTTAATGCATCTTGATAGCTATGGACAAAAAGTATTACAGACCAAAAAAGTGGACAAAATAAATGAAGTACATTGAAGTATTTACTAAATTGCTCCGACTAGCAGCCAACATATATGTCCTTAAAATTCTGTAACTTTCATATTGTGTTATATGTTGAAATAAATTTTGTGTTCTCACATTCAATCATTTTGAAGCTGTCTAGTTTGATATGAGAATGTCAAGACATGGATTTCAAGTTGATATGAGGAGAAATAGAATTGGGATATCTATTCGAATGCTGAATGTTCTGTGTTGGTTGCAATAAAATATTTCATCAGGAAATGTAAAAAATATTTTGTAATTTTGAATTTTCTTTGAATCTAACCAGCTCTCATATTATTTATTAATCATGTACCATATTTTGTTCTATTTTGTTCTTTTGTAGGTTACTTTACTCGCTTGCAATCAATAAATCCTTCCTGAGACATCTCTGGATCACACTGAAGAGTGTTTCATCAGTATCAGTAACAGGGTGAGTAGGGAGTAGTTCAGTCAAGTAAATGAATGATCACTAGGTTTGACATTACGTTAACTTCCCATCACAGTGGTAATTTATACTATACAGTTTGAAGGCAAAGTCACTTCTATCAATTTTTCATCAGTGTACCTTTATTTGATAACTGTGAAATGACACAAGGTGAAAGATTAATAAAATGCCATGAGTTACTATTTGAATAAAAGAACCCTCAATGAAAGCACCTCTCGAGGGGCCAGCAAGTCTGAATAACGTCTCTACAGATTAGACCTAATGATCTATATAAATCATGGAACTACAAATGATATACAGCAAAACAGATATGTTAGTAATCTTTGCAAAAATGATGATAAAACTCATTCGCAACAATTGTATAATATCAATATAGTATACAATTTTCTTTGGAAGAGTTTTATCAAGATTGTGAAAATAATAATTGATGGAATTTTTTATTACATCAAAAATCTGTATGTAAACTTCAAATTTTCAATCAAAGCCAATCAGTCAGTCAAAGATTAGTCTGCTTTATTTTATATAAATTCAGTGTGTCATGTCTCCTTTCTATGTAATTGCTAATACAAAGAATCAGTCTCATATATATTGTTATATCTTTACTGCCAGGACACACATCTCTCTGCTCCAGACGATATCACGAGGGATAGATCTTCCAACGTCAGATATCAACCGTATCATCCCTCTCCTTTCCGTCTTCTGCTCCCTCTTTGGTCATCTTCTCATGTCGCTCCATGATTCAGAGTTCTATGGTGATGATGCAGGTAAGTTTGGAAACCATGGCAACTGTATTATTTGTACAATTATTTAAATATTCAAAAGCCTGTTTTCTATCGCCATTATTGGATCACCTCATTAACTAACTGTATTGCCAAATCAACTGCGCTTAGTCTTACCTCTGTCAGGTCAAATTAATTTTGGGGACAAATTATGGAATGTGCAAACATGCATTGTTTACCTCTTGTAAGTTGAATTTTTTCTTGGCTGAATGTATATTTCTTGTCCCAAGAGACTTGACTGCACCATAGTTACATGTACCTTGAATTATTTTTATGATGACACTTTTTCCACAAATATGAATTGAGGAAGTAGATTTCTACAAGCCTACAAATTTTGTTTTTAAATTCGGAATAATCACCCTACCAACTTTTGTATTTCATCCTTTTATTAGAATCAATTCTTAAGAACAGAATTTTGTAGAAGCATCATGGGATACCTCTAGTGTTCCTCACTTGAATAAAAGAAATGATGCTTCAATAAAAGCAGAATTACCACTCTCATGAACTTATGTGAAAGAAAAATTCAAAGCCAATTACTTTGCTTGTCCACATTCTCAGATTCCAACCGGAACAGCCTGATGCCCTTCAGCCGAGACGAACTTGTGCACATGAGCATGGCCCTGCGTAATGCCTGTCTTGGGATGGTGGAGCTAGCATACCCAGAGACGACCCCATCGGTGACCTCTGACTATTCCCTTGCGATGGCAAGCATCGGGGTCAGGCAGAGGGTGGACCCCAAGAAAGCGGAGAAGGTTATGGCGACTTGGCTTCATGTATTCAAGGTAATTAAAGGCCTGTCATTTTATTATCCTGGCACAAGTATAATAATTTATATTTTGATTCATGTCTTAAAATACAATCATCATCCTATAGTCTTTGATGGAAGAAGAGCCAAAGTAGCCTTTGAAGAAGTTCTCATGTGACTTATTTCTCTTATTTCTTAAATTGATAGTGAATTTGATGTAGTTTTTTTGACAGATGATTATATATCAGAGAGGTCAGAGATGTGCTCCAATCTCCAATACACTGCATAAGGCTAATCTCTAGAGACAACAAATCTTTGATTTTGGAGAAAACGGGACGTACAAGAAACTATTAGGAAACTTGCTTGACATATTGAAAAATATTGAATTATTGTGTGCAGTTATACTAGTTAAAATAGTTTGACCTAATATGCCAAATCCACTTTGTGCTGTCTCTTTGTCTTTTCTTCATCAGGTTACAACTCAATTGATCAAGCAGC
>BQKZ01000152.1:53832-76844 GCA_036244855.1 Temnopleurus reevesii | reverse complement strand
TAAAATGTTTTTGATTTCTGATGGCATGGAACAAGCCGTACATATCTTTCTGATTGCGTGATGGCGGAGGCATAAATTTTGACCGTGCGCGGTCGAGGATTCATCTAGTTTAAACAAGCATTTGTACTGCTCATTTCATCATAATCTGAATGATATTTAAAACCGGCTTCTTGTTTTGATGACTGTCCCAGACTCCAACCGGAACAGCCTGATGCCCTTCAGCCGAGACGAGCTGGTGCACATGAGCATGGCTCTGCGTAATGCTTGTCTTGGGATGGTGGAGCTAGCATACCCAGAGACGACCCCATCGGTGACCTCGGACTACTCACTAGCTATGGCTAGCATCGGGGTCAGGCAGAGAGTGGACCCCAAGAAAGCGGAGAAGGTTATGGCTACTTGGCTTCATGTATTCAAGGTATTTTACAAATGTCTTTGCATGAATATTAAAAAAATTGTGACATGTGTCCTAAAAGATGATCATCATCCAAAAGTCTTCAGTGGAAGAAAAGCCTTAGAAGCCTTTGAAGAAGCTCTTATGTGACTTATTTCGATTTGGTACGTCTTAAATTGATAGTGAATTTGACGAAGGTTATTTTGAATTATGAGTTCATGTCAGAAATATTAGAGATGTGCTTCATTCTTCAAATTGCTTTCATGAGAGAATGTCAATAGTCGGCATTTTGTCCCCAAAGAGCATCATTTAGACATTTGTTGAGTGAGAAAAAAAATATGGTAGATTGCTTTGACCAATACCTTCGTTTGGGGAAAGGGTAAGCTACACTGGCATACCCCGAGACGACCCCATCAGTGACCTCTGACTACTCCCTAGCTATGGCCAGCATCGGGGTCAGGCAGAGGGTGGATCCCAAGAAAGCGGAGAAATTCATGGCAACTTGGCTTCATGTGTTTAAGGTATTTAACCCTTGTCTTGGCATGAACATTGAAAAAATATGATACATGTCCTAAAAGACGATTATCATCCTAAAGCCGTTGATGGAAGAAGAGCCTTGGTGACCTGTGATGAAGCTCTCATTTGACTTATTTCTCTTTTGTATGTTTTTTAATAAATTAATAGTGTTTTGAAGTAGGTTATTTGAAAAACAATTTTATGTCGAAGAGGTCAGAGGTGTGCTCCAATTCCAATACACTGCGTAAGTCTAATCTCTAGAGACAAACAAATCTTTGATTTTGGAGAAAACGGGACGTACAAGAAACTATTAGGAAACTTGCTTGACATATTGAAAAATATTGAATTATTGTGTGCAGTTATACTAGTTAAAATAGTTTGACCTAATATGCCAAATCCACTTTGTGCTGTCTCTTTGTCTTTTCTTCATCAGGTTACAACTCAATTGATCAAGCAGCTCCACTCTCGTGACATCAGACGGTCTTTCTGTCCACTCAATCACTGGCTTGCTCCAAATGTGCATGTTTACTCTGACAGGGTAAGATATTTCTCTCATAATTTCATAAGACCTTCTCAAAATGTTCAAAAGCTCCAGCTTTTTTTAACATCTTGTCCTCGTTCAGTTTCATCATATAACACAACTTTTACTTTAAGTTGCTATGTCTAAAGTTAGAATTTCCCCCAAATAGATGTGTTTGTACAAGGTATCCAAAGTCATAAATGCTGGGTTTTTCTCCGTAGAGAACCACATTATTATGTTCTTCCCAACCCAAAGGAAATGTATGCAATGAAAATTGGTGAAAGTAATGCCCCAAACTTATAGAAACCTGTATGTAGCATGATTAAACACAATTTTTCTTTCAGTTTACAGGGAACTGCCTTCTAAAAAAGAGTTGTGTTTACTCATGTTAATCCCAGGCTTCTATGTGACTGGGGCATAAAGCTTACGTTTTATGTGGTTATAGCCCCTATCAATTTATATATCTTTCTGACAAAGGAAACTTCTTTATTGGAGGGGGGCATAGTGAATCTAAGCTACAGCTTTAGAGATACCTAGAAATCGCCTTTCCAATAATTGAACTCAGAGTGAAAGAAGTAGAAAAATGGGGGAATTAGAAAAGGGGGGGGGGGGGATACCAGAGTGGAAGAATTTAAGAGAAGAAAAACAGATACAAGGCTATACAATATTTTCCCTCACAACAAAGATAAATCAAATTTAAAAAAGATGATGATATTAACAATAATAATCTATTTTCTTTGACAGACCAAGGGTATCCGAGGTCAAGGGGGCAGGATGTATCGTCCAAGGAGACTGCAGTTCTTAGCCCAGCCCAACCCTGAGGAAGAGGAGGGACCACCTCCATCCACCCATATGGCTAGACGGCTCGTCATTCTTGCTGAGTTGCCCTTTGTAATTCCCTTTGAAGAGAGAGTCCAGGTTAGACTCATTCATTCTTTCTTATAATTCCTTTAAGAATATATTTTGAGCAGTTTCTTCAGAAAGTAAAATGACGGGGCACTCGTGATGAAATTGTCTGTCTTTACCGTCTACCCACATGGCTAGACGGCTCGTCATTCTTGCTGAGTTGCCCTTTGTTATCCCCTTTGAAGAGAGGGTCCAGGTAAGACTCGTTCATTCCTGATTTAAAATCTGCCGCACACAGGGTGACTCGACCACCTTATGACCACCTTGCGACTGAGTGATTTGAGTTATGAGGTCATGACGTTGGTGAGATTGCCAGTCTCAAGGGGGCAGGATGTATCGTCCAAGGAGGCTGCAGTTCTTAGCCCAGCCCAATCCTGAGGAAGAGGAGGGACCACCTCCGTCCACCCATATGGCTAGAGGGCTCGTCATTCTTGCTGAGTTGCCCTTTGTAATTCCCTTTGAAGAGAGGGTCCAGGTTAGTGTCAGTCATTCGTTGTTTTAGTTCTTCTTATATTCTCATTTTTAGCAGTTTCTTCAGAAAGTAGAATGACAGAGTACAGGGACTGAATTTAAGAATTTGCAGGGGAGCTACAGATAGCTCTCCTAGATGCTCTTAAGGAGAGTTTTAGGGGAGCTAAATTGAGTCTTCATGTAGTAAAATTGGGGTTACAAGGGGCTCAATAAATCACTCCCCAAAAAGCATGTAAGGGGAGCTTTAGGAGAGCAATCGCTCTCACTCCCCTTAAAATGTATTCCCTGAGAGTACTTTTCATTTGGTGATGAAATTGTCTTTGATAAGACAGTTTCTATGTTGTCAACCCACATGGCTGGGCAGTTCGTCATTCTAGCTGAAATGCCCTTTGTCACCCCCTTTGAAGAGAGGGTCCAGGTAAGACTCATTCATTCTTTGTTTTAATTCTTCTAAGTGTGGTGTTTGAGAAGTTTCTTCAGAAAGTAGAATGACGGGGTACTCTTCATTTGGTGATGAAATTGTCTTTGATAAGACAATTTATTTATCGTCCACGAACATGGGTAGGTGGCTCGTCGGTCTAGCCGAGAAAGAGTCCATGTAAGACTTATTCATTCCTTGTTGTAATTTACTTTTTTCAGTTTTTTAGCAGCATCTTATATTCTATTTTTTAAAGAAATTAGAAGTTAATAATGTTCCGACACACATTGACAGTGAGATGAGAGAAATGTGAGGTTGGAAGAACAAGATTATTTTCCTATTTATGGAATTACCCTATTCTCCTTGCAGGTGTTCAGAGACTGGGTGTTGGGAGATAAGCAGGACTCACAAGGTGAATTCGCTGGATTCCTACCGGGCAAATCTATTGACATCATCATCAGGAGGAACTATATCTATGAGGATGCTTACGATAGACTTAGGCCAGAAAATGGTGAGTTTCTTGATATTTTTTCAGGTGCACTTTTTTTTTTCAGACTTCGCAAAAAAATTTGCATAGAAAGAAAAAAATATGACATGAATATTGCAATAAGGACCAATGGTTGCTTGATGAATTATGCCCATTAGTCACTGCCTCAATATCTTGATTTACTGCCATTTTAGACCATGCAGAAACCATCCATCAGAAGCAGATATCCAACAGTTTCAACTCCCCATTGTATTCAGGAAAGTCCAATGCTTTTCAAAATGTTTGCTTTAAAAAATGGAACAATTGCTGTAAGAAGTTTCGACATTGAAAATAATAATGATTATTTTATAATGCTTGTTGCAATGTTTGATTTTATGTTAATATTCATTAATATTCATTAATGAATGGTAAACACCTTAAAATCCAAATTTATTTAGTTAGTTAGAAACTGCTCTTAGAAGTTCTAATATTGAAAATAACAACGATCATTTTTTCCTTCCAGAACCTGACCTGCGTAAGAAGCTAAGGGTGACTCTCAAGAATGCTCAGGGTCTCGACGAGGCCGGAATCGATGGCGGCGGCGTCACCAGGGAGTTCCTATCCCAGCTCCTCATTACGGCCTTTGACCCAAACAGAGGATTCTTCAAGACGACGACTGACGAACTGCTCTATCCCAACCCGCAGTCGGCCATGTTGATGGAGGATTTCACCAAGCATTACTACTTCATTGGAAGGATGTTGGGAAAGGTAGATTTCACTATAAATGATTATGATTAGATGATTTATGGGGTGTTGTTCAAAAGTTGCAATTGATCCCAAGTTGCAGTTGATCGGAACGTGCCAATCAAAATCATTGTTTCATGGGCGTCTTGTTACTGAGTGCGAATGATAATTTGTGTTACAATTGGCAAAGTTGCAGTTCATTTGCAGTTCATTTGCAGTTGATTTTGAAAATTCTGACAAAGATTTGAGACCAGTTTGATGAACTTTTCTTGTTCTCTAGCAATTTTGTTTCAGTTTTATGGGTTGAGAGGTCTATTTATTTAGAACTTTATTTTAATTGCATTTAATCTTTTTGTGCCCAATTTTGTCTGAAGTATATTTCTGCACGTTTTTATGAGAAATCTTCAGAATTGATTTGATAGTGTGATCCCTTTGGATTTGTTTCTGTAGGTTTTGTATGAGAATCTGTTGGTTGAGATCCCGTTTGCAAGCTTCTTCCTCTCCAAGATCTTGAGCAGACATACCAATGTAGACATTCATCACCTGGCTTCCCTCGACCCTGTCATGTACAAGTAAGTACATTTTCTTATTAGTAAGACCAGGGATATGTTTTATAAAGCTGTGCATAGATCTACGGTAGACTGTACACAAACCAGGTGACCCTTTCTTTGGTGCAATTCAGCGCTAGGAGTTATCCTGGAGTGCGAGAAAGGATCACCAGTCATTCTTAGAGTCTTGCATACATCTATGCACAGCTTTATTAAAACACAGCCCAGGGTTGTGTTTCATAATGCTATGAACGACTCTATGCATGACCGGTTACCATCTTCTGCACTTAATGACAACACTAGTTATAATGAGCTAGCACCTGTGAAAGGGTCACCAGTTGTATGCAACTCCATGGACATCCTTCTGAAACACAACCCAGGACTTGATCAATATCAGATTTCTAACCAAGATATGTATAAAAAAATAATGTTGACATACATCATCTGGGCTCCCTTGATCCTGTCATAATAATAATAATAATAATTTACAGCATTTATAACGCGCTTATCACAAATTATGTCCCTAAGCGCGGAGAAAAAGAGAAAAACTGAGAAAGTTCAGCAAAGAATTATGTATATGTACAAATAAGCACATTTTCTTATTAGTAAGACCAGGGTTTTGTTTCATAAACTACTCTATGCATGACTGGTGACCCTTTCCTGCACTCAATGTTAAACCAAATGATGAGTTTTGAAAAGGTCACCAGTTGCAAGCAACTTGATGAACAGCTTCATGAAACATACGGTAAATTGCCATCTCGTCCAATGCCATCTGGTCCAATTACCGTTTCATCCAAACGCGCTTCGGCCAACATTACTTCGTCTATAAACATTTCGTCCAATAAACATTTCGTCCAATTGCCGCTCTGTCCAATAACCAATTTGTCTAATATCCCATTTGTCCAATAGCCATTTCGTCCAATAACCATTTGGTCCATCTTCATTTTGTCCAATTGCCTATTCGTCCAATCATCATGTGGTCTAGTCCTACTTCGTCCAATTACCGCTTTGTCTAGTGTCTCTTTGTCCAATCATCAGATTGTCCAACGTCATTTGGTCCAATTACTGGTTAGTCTATCGTCAGTTTGTCTAACATTAGTTCGTCTAATTATCACCTAGTCTATTTACCAATTGGTACAATTAACATTTAGTCTAATCATCAGTTAGTCTAATTATCATTCAGTCCATTCTTCGGTTGGTCTAATGCCCAATTAGTCTAATTACCGTTTGGTCTATATACAATATTATCATCATTTAGAGGTACAGATGATTGAGATGATTGATATCAATAAAAATCAATGTGTAGTTCTCGGAGTTGTTTGTTTTACACAAGGCCTATATTATACATGTTGGTGTATGTGTGTTCGTTTTATCGGGAAGGGGAAGGGTTACTTGTTTCAGTAAAACTCTGTATGTGGGGGAGGGGGTGATGGATGAAAAGGAGAGTTGACAAATTTTAATTGTTAAATACTATATTTTGATTGAATCACATAGTCGTACTGCGGGTTTGTCCATGCAAGGAGATATCGGTCAGTTACTGACATCTCGCTGGTCCATGCATGCAAGTCTTGTCTTTGAAGGGCCTTACTGTCAATGACATTCAGAAATTTACGTACCCAAACAATGTTGTTCAAATAAACATGAATAACATACATTATTAGACGCAATGGTAATTGGACCAAATGTGTATTAGACTAAATTGTTATTAGACAGATTGGCTATTAGACCGGGCGAGTATTGGACCAACTAGAAAATAGACGAAATGATGATTGGACGGATCAGTTATAGACCAAATGGATAATGGACCAAATAGTAGTTAGACCATATGGAAATTAGACCAATGGACTATTAGACAAACTAGGATTAGCCCAAATGGTTAATGGACAAGGTGATATTGGACAAACTGATGATTGGACGAAGTGATGTTAGCCCAAATGGCTATTGGACGAATTGATTATTGGACCAAACGTTAATGGACAAAATGGCTATTGGACGAACAGGATTTTGGACTAAATGGTTATTGGACAAAGCGGCTATTGGACGAAATGAATATTGGACAGAATGGTAATTGGACGACCTAATGTTAGACGAAGCACGTTTGGACGAAACGGTCATTGGACGTGATGGCATTGGACGAGATGGGGATAAACCAAACATACACGTACCCCAGAATTTGATCTAGATGTGACTTCCTACATGTTGTCAATTCATGACAAAGGGGGTGTTGTTCAAAAATCTACTGCAACTTTGCAAATTGTAACGCGCAATTTCATTCACGCATTTAACACGATGCGCATCCAACAATGATTTTGATTGGCACATTCGGATCAACTGCAACTTGCGATCAATTGCAACTTTTGAACCACACTCCCTAAGAGTACCATTATGACTTAAAAATTATAAGAAGAAAAACTTCCCACTATGGGAATGGTGCTACAAAGGTGCAAATCAGGTGTAAATTAGTTGCAAATTAGAATACACTTCATCATTTGAGCACTGTTTGCAATTTTTACAAGATGCATATAAAATAATAGTTTTGATTGGCACCAGCTGATCAACTGCAACTTGCAATTGATCGCAATTTTGTAGCAACAATCCTTAAGATCTGTATCCCGAAAGGTTGGTATCTCTGGATCCCCATTGCTGAACTCCGTCAGTTGTGCAATTGAATGATTTAGACCCAGAATGACCTGCCAAAGTCAGCTTATTCATATATTTTAGGAATTATTATCATATGACTGGCAGATCTTAAAATTTACAGCAGGCTTTACTTATGCTGTTTATCCGAGTATCTATTATATGCCTTAAAAATCATCAGGGAGGTTATTATGTTTGAATTATCTCACTCTTGAGTCTCCCTGATGGTAATGGCATTCAATGTTGTAAAAAATTGTTTTACCATATTGTTCTTGTATAGGAATCTGTTGTTCTTGAAGGATTACCGAGGAGATGTATCTGACCTTGGCCTGACCTTCACAGTCATGGACAATGACTTTGGTGAAGCACAGGTATTTATCAGTCAAATCTGTCTCCATTGGCCACCTATCTTCAGTATTCACCTGGCTATAGTGGTCATCTGTATTGCTTCACTTGACATGAAGGAATGTGCATTGTAGAGCCTTTGTAGAGGGAATACACGTTTAATATAGACCGTGTGACTTTTTTTTAAATCGGAAACTGCACTTGAACCAATTATTTAGAACTCTGTGTCTAACGAAAACAGTATTAGAACTTTTTGCCACAATATCTTGAAGAAGTGGGCTGACCAATTGACAATTTGTTTACATTTTTTTCTACTTATGTTGTATGAATTTTGATATTATAGATCATCTCCAACTCGACCTAGGGTTTTCATACTAGAATTACTTATAAAAACAATTTTATATATCTCTCTTATCTGTCTTAGTAATAGTTCTTGTTTTCTTTCATGATTCAATCAAACTTCCTCCAATGCACTCTTAAGATAACTAAAAAAATGTTCTTGATAGTTACATCCAAATATTTTGTTTTTGTAGCAGTAATTAGTATGGAGGCCATAATATGATTCCGTTTTACAGAGGAGCCTTTTTATTAAGTGATGTCCGATAGTTGATGAGAATTACCTTGATATGTCTAGTTGCTCAATATATCAGGGTAAAGAAAAAAAACCAAGAACAATAAAGAGCCAGGACTAGGAAAATAGTGTTCTTTATGATGCAGGAGGGTCTTATTATATCTGACCTAACAGTTCCCTGTTACTACTACTATGCATTGTCTTCATTTCTTTATAGGTTCATGACTTGAATCCGTGTGGATCTGAGATCCCAGTCACTGCATCCAACAGGATAGAATACATCCATCTTATGGCCGACTTCAGGCTCAATAAACAGGTATGATTTCTTTCTAGAATTCAGGACAATTGACGAATACTGAAGTATGATTATGTATAATGTATGATATTATTATGTATAGTTTTCATCTGGAGTAAATATAAACTAAAAACTACATTTCTTAATGTTCTATTCTCATTCGCTTCATGAGGGACCGCTTGCATAGACATGATAAATTAACTCAGCAATACCATAATACATCATCCATGTCTCCTCTCTGTACCCTTTTCTTTTATCTGCAGACGGTAACTATTTGTAGCATTGATCAACAAGATACAAAAAGAAACAAAAAGAAACGCCAAATTGTATGGATTTGGTCTTGCTATTGTCAAGATAGACCAGCCATGGACATACAATTAATGTCCTTCTGCTATAAATGATGTCCTACCCATATCATAGGAAATGAGCAGATGTTTGATTTGGGGGTTAGCTTGTATGTCCATGCCAAGTATGTTCTATCCTGGTTTACGACAAACTTGAAGAAAAACAACCATAGACCTAAAGGAATGCATAAAATCTGCCTCTGAATTCATGTTTAATGTTCTTTGTTTACTCTTTTCATAAACTGAATCTTCTCTAACAGACAATTAATAATGAGAAGAATTATGGTTTACCATTGTGGTTTACCAGGAAATCAATGATATCCTCTAACATGTCAATATTCTCTCCCAGATCCGACCTCACATCCTGGCCTTCCGCCAGGGCCTGTCCGATGTCATCGACCTCGAGTGGCTCCGCATGTTCAACCACCAGGAACTCCAGGTCCTGATCTCTGGCGCTTCGATGCCCATCGACGTCGACGACCTCCGCCAGCATACCAACTACTCCGGCGGTTATCGGGACGACAGCCCAGTGATCAGGAACTTCTGGCGGGTGGTGGAGGGGCTGAGCAATGCACAGCGAAGGCATTTGCTCAAGTTTGTCACCAGTTGTTCCAGGCCTCCTTTATTAGGTTTCAAGGTAAGTCCACCAGAGATGCCACATGGTTTGGAATATTAGCATACAGCTACAATAAGAATAATCCAGCAGATGCACCATAAGCATTTTTGTGTAATTATTTGGTATTGATAACCATGTGCTAAAGTATTCACTTGTAAATGAAGAATTAAATTCACATACAAAGTCATATCTATATCTCTGAATGGTATATAATGCCTATGCAACTTCTTAAAATATTTTAGTCAAGGCTCAAATTAATATGATAACTATTTCCTATTCACTTGAATAATTCTGCGCCGTCTCCCATACTTAACTTTACAAACTTAACTCATTTTGTGTGATGGATAGTAAACCAAAAGAAAAGAAGAAAAGGAAAGGAAATAAAAGCTTGAAATTTCTTTGCATTTAGTGAAAATAAAGTGTACCTGTTGCTCAAAATTGATTCTAGTCTCATTCTGGTAAGAAGGATTGAACACAGAAATACTGATACTTGATTTATTTTGAAGGAATGTGGTAATTGTATGTGAAATATTAAGTCACAATCATGCTTAATATCTAAATGTTTACCTATTTGGTTATCTCTTTCTTCCAGGAACTCTACCCAGCGTTTTGCATCCACCATGGAGGTAGTGAGCTAGAGAGGTTACCCACAGCAAGCACATGCATGAATCTGCTCAAGCTACCAGAATTTGGTGATGAAAACACTCTGAGAGAGAAGCTACTCTATGCCATTGAATCTGGTGCTGGCTTTGAGCTTAGCTGAGTTTTCAGTGAGCTAGGCAGACTATTAACATCTAGCACATATAAGAATCTGCTCAAGCTACCAGAATTTTGTGATGAGGACACTATGAGGAAATTGCTACTCTATGCCATTGAATCCGGTGCTGGCTTTGAGCTTAGCTGAGTTTTCAGTGAGCTAGGCAGACTTTTAACATCTAGCACATATAAGAATCTGCTCAAGCTACCAGAAATTAGTGATGAGGACACTATGAGGAAATTGCTACTCTATGCCATTGAATCCGGTGCTGCCTTTGAGCTTAGCTGAGTTTTCAGTGAGCTAGGCAGACTATTAACATCTAGCACATGTAAGAATCTGCTCAAGCTACCAGAATTTGGTGATGAGGACGCCTTGAGGGAAAAGCTACGCTATGCTATTGAATCAGGAGCTTGTTTTGAGCTTAGCTGAGTTTTCAGTGAGCTAGGCAGACTATTAACATCTAGCCCATATAAGAATCTGCTCAAGCTACCAGAATTTGGTGATGAAGACACCCTGAGAGAGAAGCTACTCCATGCCATTGAATCCGGTGCTGGCTTTGAGCTTAGCTGAGTTTTCAGAGAGCTAGGCAGATTATTAACATCTAGCACAAATAAGAAACTGCGCAAGCTTCCCAAATTTGATGATGAAGACATTCTGAGGGAAAAGCTACTCTATGCTATTGAATCAGGAACTGGTTTTGAGCTGAGGTGAGTTTTCAATGACCTTAGCAGGTTATTAACATCTAGCTGGGTGTCGTGGCGTGCATCTGTAATCCAGCTGTTTGGGGCAGTTACAGATTGACTTGGGTAGGTTCCTCCGATGCGGGTTAGGATGGTGACGTTACAGGTCGGTTCTCTTTCTCTCTTCTTCTCCTGGCGTAAATATTCAAATTTGAATGATACACGACGTAACACTAAAATCTCTCTCTCTCTGAGAAAAAAACGTTATCCTATCAGCAAATACATCTCTGGTTTTTAGCTAAGGTTGGTGCTAATTAGCATATACGCAAACCAGGAGGCCATTTCATGATACTTTGTCAGCAACAAAATTAGTCAGCGGAGACAAATCCAGTGAAATCCTTGATTTTGATTGGCTAAAAACCACTGGCGCAGACTGTTGTTATAGCAACTGTCGGAAAATCCGCTCTTGTCGCACTGACTAATTTTCATGAACTGGCCCCCAGGACTCTACAAATGTAGAGAAAATACTCTGTAGAAAAAACTTATAGAAGGGGGAAAAGAGGAGAAGCAAGGACAGACAGAGAAAGGAGTAGGGATGGATGGGGAGGGACATTTCTGTATTATTCTGCATTGTAAATTATGGGATTTATTTAGTATTTGCATGAATGAAAAGGGCATGTTATCTCAACATATTTATAATGAAAGAATATGCTTTTAGCATTTAACTGTGAGTTAATTTTTATTTATTATGAAAATAATAGTACATGCATGTGTTTTGCATACCATTAATGTTCCCGATTGGAACAAAAAGAATGTAGAATGAACAAATGCAAGGATGCAAACATTGGGGATATGCATGAGGATACAAATGAAAATGTTACTTACCTGAAAGCTGAAAGAAATTTCTCATTAAAGAAAGCATGTTGTAACTGCTACAGTATTTCTCTTTCTTGCCTGAGAAAATATTTAGTTTGACCCTTTTATTGTCTATTCTCATGCATATTGTGGAAGTTTGGTATCTTTGCGAATGTGGTCTAATTATTATTGAATATATCGCTCAGTCAATGCTTACAATGGTCAGGCAACAAACACATCAAAACAATGTACTATTTCAGGGGGCCATTTCATAAAAATTAGTCAGTGCGACAAGAGTGAATTTTCCAAGAGTTGCTATAACAACAGTCAGCGGCAGTGATTTTAAGCCAATCAGAATCAAAGATTTCACTGGATTTGTCTCCGCTGATTATTGTGGCTGACAAAGTTTCATGAAATGGCCTGCGGGTTATTGTTTTCCTGCTACAGTTTTGTGGGGTTTATGCTGTTAGGATATGAGGTGTTGTATTTGTATATCTTTGAAGAAATTGTGGAATACTGCTGTTGCATTTATACCAAATATGTACATAAGAAATTGATTGAAAGAAAAGTGTGCAAAAATAAAAAGACATTCGTACTTAACGAAATAAAAATTGAATAGAAGGAATGAATCTTTAATGAATGTTGTGCAGTGTCTGTAAGATTATTTTTCAATGATTTCTTGAGGACTGCAGAATTGGTCTTGTGTGTTACATGTATGAGGGCTGGGGTAAAATCTAGTATAAAAGAATTATAATGAGAGGTTCATTTATATAAGTCAGGAGCTCTACTTCCTTAAACCCGATTTCATTTGGGTTATTTCAAACCAAGACTGGGGTTGTCAATTTGGCAACCCCCCCCCCCCCCTTCAGAATTCGTAAGGATTAAAAGATGCAATATACAAGTAAAATTTCCCCAAATTTACATTTTTTTATTGGAATAACTATACATACTGTATTTATGCAGAAAAGTGTATTTCCATNAAGGATTAAAAGATGCAATATACAAGTAAAATTTCCCCAAATTTACATTTTTTTATTGGAATAACTATACATACTGTATTTATGCAGAAAAGTGTATTTCCATAATAAGCAACTCTATTGAGGAGATAGAAAATTCTATTTGTGAAATATCCCTAGAGTATTAATATATCTTACTAAAATGGTATACTATTTCTGAACCAATTTCTTATTTATTTCATGTAGTTTGTATGTATTTTTCTGTGATTATTTTTTTTACCTTGTACCTCTTTTTCATTGCGTTTTGATGAAATTAATTTCAGTACACTCAATTTAGAGTGAATAAATTTGATCAATAACTATGAAATTAGTAAATTATTTATCTTTTTTTCAACAAAAGCAGCATCTTCATTGACTTTGGACACACGTCACATTTTGAAGCTATTTTCCTACCAATACATGTACATGTACAGTCAAACCTGTCTACAAATGCCACCCCAAGGGAAACAGAAAAAGTGGCCACTGTAGACAGGTGGCCTCTGTAGACAGGTTTTATAACATGCATTTTCACCTTGAGGGAATCAATTTAAGTGGCCACTGTAGACAGGTGGTCACTTTAGACAGTGGCCACTTAGACAGGTTTGACTGTAATTACCAAGCCAGCATCTGGTAATTAGACATTGCAAGGAATACCTGCCAGGTGAAATAAATACTGTGGCTGGTATTTGAGCCCACAAATTTATTATAATCAAAGTCAAACCTGACTTCTCCTAAAGGAGAAGTCAGGTTTGAGTCCCAGTCACATGTACTGTATACTTGATTGGATAAACCTGATTCAATATGAGGCACACGACGCGCATGAAACAATGATTTTGTTTGGCACATTCCGATCAACTTCAACTTTTGAACAACACCCACTAAGACCTATTTTCTACATGAAATCTTTTTTTTTTCAACTGATGGATGCAAATTTTTCATTCTTTGGCACCCAAACAATTTTTGGGTAGTCAATCAGATCACAGAGGAATTGTGTTTTATTGTATTGCATCAGGGTGATCCAAGGTCATGTGATTGGATATTAAACCACTAGACCATACAACGATGTCTGTCATACACATGTATTTCTCGACAGGCACACAGAGAAAAGAAAACATAACAGATTTTTGCTAATAAAGTGAAATAAATAAAGGAATAGATGCCATTTCCCCCAAGAAAGCCAGTGTAATAATAATGCAAAGCGCCTTGAGCACTCAGCAGAGTGGATAAGTGCGCTATATAAATTGCATCTATCATTATTATTATTATATTTTGAATGTGAACGATACCTGTCATAAACATGTTTCTTTCATGTGACATATTTAATCATTATTATTCTTGATTAATCTTTCTCTTGAGTTTGGCCAATTCTAGTTTCTTGAAGTAATTCATAAAAATAGGGATTATTTGTGCTCAATTCCTGAAGAAAATTTTCATAACAGTCTGCATGTACGTGCATATTGCCTGAACATTTGACATAGAGTTCTAAAGGGTCCATGAAATCCCCCAAATCCTTGTTTACTCATAGATCATTTAAAGATGAATGGAGGGATTGACATGAATGCCTTCCAGCTCATTCATCTCAGGATACTTGTTATTGTTAGAAATCTACTTTTTCTTGATATTACCCCCAAATATTTTCCCCAGTTAACTTCCTCTTTTCATTTCATTAATGTGCAAGAAATGTATTTTTATTTTTCACATGCATTGTAATTTTTGCCATTTTGAATTTACCGTTATATCAAGAAAAAGCCATCTGTCCTACCATTTTATGATCTATTCCATACAGTGGAACCTTGATATAAATAGGTCGAATATAGCAAGATACCTGTTATAACAAGGTGATTTTATTGGTCTCAGCTCTTATAGTTCTTTGGGTTTTTTTTACCCTGATATAATGAGGAACCTGATATTACAAGGTAATTTTTATGGTCTCAAGAACCTTGTTATAAAGAGGTTTCACTGGATTTTTATTTTTTACATGCATTGTAATTTTTCCTAATAGGCGGGTTTACTTATATACAGTCAAACCTCATTATAAAGAGCACTGATATAACGAGCTCTCGTTATAACAAGGTAATTTTCCTGGTCCCATCTCTTTGTACTTTATTGTATTTTGACCCTGATATAACAAGGTTTCAATATAAAGAGGTAATTCCTCTGGTCCCAACGACCTCGTTATAACGAGGTTAGACTGTATTCAAATTTATGTGCGTTTAACGTAGTTAGTGGTATTCCTTAGACCGGTTGATAACAAGAAGACTACAATAATCGGAATCCAGTTTGCATACATTACTTGTTGCTATGTCGGGCATGCCTCGGGCAAGCTTTCGGGTTGTCAAGAACAACCTTTGTGTTAGAGGTATGCATCAGATTTGCATCTATTAGTAAACCCGCCAATTTGCATTTACCATGATATACCATCTGGCCTACCATTTTATAATCATTTCCATACTAGATTTGACTCCAATCTGGTGTACGCCGGCCTATAAAAGCTAGGGTAATAATAATTCAAAGCGCCTTGAGCACCCAGCAGAGTGGATATATGCGCTCTATGAATTGAATCTATTATTATTATTATTAATAAATTTACTATAAAATGATAATATATACATGTATCCAGTCTGCTAACAAGAAAGAGATTGAAAAAAAAAATATTAAAAACAAACATTATATACATCTTTTTGATAATGTATATACATGTACCTCTACCATCTTGTTTTGGTTGAGAATGCAATTCTTTTAACATGTGAAATATGATTTTTCAACTTTTCACAATGAATCATACACTTTTTTCCATAGCAATATGAATTTCAGTGATTTTGATACTCATGATATTTCCACTTAGAAATATTGATTTCAATTAATTCATTAATTAAAGAGTCAACTGACTCATTTGATTCTGTTTTAGTTAATCATTTCTTCTTCTTTTCAGTACTTTAAGTTCCTATTTATTTTCCATTGTATACATTGTATGTATTATGTCTATGTTCCATGTACATGTATTTTACAATTATTATACTATGATGTGGATATACAATTTAACAATATTTGTAATATTTGTACTGTGTTTATGAAAATACAACCAAAATAACAATTATATGTGTATGTACGAAGATAGTGCACTTGTTCGTTTGTTTATCTTTTAATTAGAGGAATGCGTATTAAATCTTCCTGTTACAAATATGAAACATCTTTAATATTTTAATAAAAATTTATAGACATTCATCATTGTCGATCACCTGGATTAGCCAGACATGGTCAAATGTATCTGTCAATTCTCTTGTGAGTTTTTCAATCAAAATTTAATACACACAGATTATTTGACATTCAGCAATTTTTTTCATCAAACTTTGACACCCTACTTTTTTCCATATTGCCTTTCCTTACCCGGATTTGGTTTATAATGTTTGGGTTTGATGTTATAGTTCATATACTACAGAGAAACAAAAGACACAGTATTAAAATTCAATATTCTGAATAAAAAAATGTTTATTTTCATCAAACTTTTCATTGATTTTTTTTATCATGGATTGGTCTCATGATAGGAATTAATACAAATTGTTTGGTTGTCCTTTACAAAGTTGTTTTGTTAAATTAGGTTTTCTTTGTACTCCCTCTGCCCTCTAAAGATTTATTTCCAACAGAAAATATATATAAAAAAAGAATCTTATAAAAAATGATATTCTTTAACAGTTTTCTTGTACCATTTGCACTGAATATTCTACATGTAAATCATGGACATGGATGTTAGAAGTTGGATTAAAGGGAAACCAACCCCTTGGATTATTGTGCTCTCATTGAATAAAGAAAAATCAGATGAACAAACTGAAAATTTGAGCAAAATCGGGCAGCCAGTTCAAAAGTTATGACTTTTCAAAGTCACAGAGATATTACGATCCCTTCCGCACAATGGGATCCGTGAGATCGGTAAATTCAACGGAATTTGTGACGTCATGTAGGACAACTCCTCATTCACTCTGTACACATATTTTCACATTTGCTCCCTTTTTTCGGAAAAGTCAACAAAATGCCAATTTTCGGTTGGGGTATACCGTATAACATTTCTGTGTTGATTCTGCATGTATTTTGAGAAGAATGATGTTGCAACCTTACTCTAAATTTTACATTAATCCATTTTTTTAAATTTTATGTACAAAGTGAATGAGGGGTTGTCCGACATGACGTCACAGATTCCGCAGATTTTGCCGATCGCACGGATCTCCATCAGCGATAGGGATCATCATACATGTATCTCAGTGACTTTGAAAATTCATAACTTTTGAACGGGTTGTCCGATTTTCTTCATTCATTGAGAGCACGATAATCCCAAAGGCTGGTTTCCCTTTAAAATTACATTTAAAAAGATAGATGCGCTTTTTCATTGTGTGATTTAAAGGGAAAGACTAGTTTTTGGAGGGGGCGCTTCAGATATTTAACTAGTTTGCGAGCTGCAGTAAAATTATTACCATAATGCATTTTTTCAATAGTAAATTAGAGCATGTTCATAGTTTGTTTGAATGAAATGGCTTAATTATCGCAAAATAAAATAACCTGGTGCGGTCGTACTTTCTCACAGAACATGTTTCATGTACAAAATGAACGCGAACCCACACACCGCAAATACCACCGATTGCACCGCCAATTTCAGACCGACGCTCTCCCGCGCTAAAGCAATTAGCACACCGCAGGAACGATGGCGTATTGACCTGTTCGACGTAAAATACATAAAATACTAGCATAAATGTACTCCTAATATCCTACATAGATATATTTAGGCATGTAAAGCAACTTGCGAATACATCAGCTCATTTAACATCAATTTCTGCATCCTGGTCATTACGAATCTATACCTTTAAAGAATCTTCATACAATTATTGTGATTCATTCAGCAATGCAAAGTCAAAATAAGATGATACAACTGTAAAAATTATAGTACTTTCATGAAACTAGCCACCTATTCATCTACATGTACATACAAAAAAAATGTATTGTTAAAAAAAGAATACAGAGGGCAATGATTTTAAATATGGTACAAATAGTGACAATGCTTTCAAATAAATAGGGCAGTATTGGGCAAGTATTGGTCTGCAAATAAATGAATGAATATGGATCATGATTAAGGGTAAATGAATTAATATAATCCAATTCACATTCTCATAGATACCTCATATTACTGCAACATAGTACTGCAAATCTAATAATGCAAAGACACAATGTACATGTATTAAAAGAAAATAGAAATCCCCATTTTTACAACACCACTGGTATGCATGTAAAAAAAGATACATTTTTTAGATTACAATCAACTCCGCCTAAGCTGAACTTCTCTAATTCAACTAATTGCCAAAGTTGATGGGATATTCTGTAACAAATCATATACAAGTCAAAGTTCTAACTCGTACATATTTGTTTTGTCCCGTGAGATTCAACTGAGGCAAAGTTACAGTACCTGTATTTGTTTCTCAATGTACTGCATTTGACTTGGAAATTCATCAATAATTTTGAAAAATGTATTCACTAGCTTAGCAAGGTTTTACGTGAACACGATCACAAAATGTGCTCACAAGCTTCCCAAAGCGCTTGGTCAGAAATTGTCGCAAAATTCAATCACTACATGAAATCAGATTGTGGTCACATTCACAATTGTGATCTCTAGCTTTTCTGAGCCCCGGTCACATAGGACCCCGGAAGCAACACGATTCACCCCGACTCTTTGTAAATTCACAGTTAACTGCCTCAGAACAACGAGTCGGGGTGAATCGTGTTGCTTCCGTGGCCCTATGTGACCGGTGCATTGGTACTGTACCACAGTAAATTGCAAGACAAACAATGTCCAGCAATTTATGTTAATTTACAATGATGAACCTTTTTCTAACAAAATCATTCTATACTTTACTGGATAACATGTTGATCACAAAGAGTTTGAATTACTATAAAGGGGGATGATAATGTATCAATTGCGTTAAGCTGGAAATGTTGGCTGATCAGAATAAAGATATGTGGGGCCTGCAACATAAAACATGCAATTAAACTTAGGATAAATATTAAGTCTATGGCACAACATGCAACATAAAGATACGATCATTTTAAAATTAATCCTATCTCTTTTGTACGTGTTACAGGCCTCTTTCTTATCTCAGACATTTTTTGTGACTACCCTTCACTTTGAAAGATATACAGAACAGCAAAACAAATAATCTAGCAAGCTCACAATTGAACATTTTCATAAAGCCTATGAACCAATCGGACAAAACAAATTCCACTATGTATAAACTGAGAAAAATACACAAATCTTACGACATTTTTTCATGCAATCCTGTTGGACAAGAACATATTACAGATGGGCTTTGTTGTATTCAGCTTTGCATATTTCAAATGAGGTATCAAATTGTCCCTTTTGACTATACACATGGTCAGGATAGTGGACAAAATAATTCTCCTTGAATTACCAAGAGAAATTCATTCTTGACTCAGCCAACAATTTCTTCAAGCATTTACAATATCTAGATGTACCTTCTTTCTTATTATGCCTAACAATGTTGAACAGGTGTTCCAAATATTCATTCAATAAAAGGAGAAGCTATGTTATTTTGTGTACATGAAGCAATGGTGAATGTTTGAAAGAAGTTGTTTCCTTTGTCTAATTTTTTTGTCCTTTCTTCTCACACTGCATGTACCTATTGCAAACTTTATCTGAGTCATTTTCGAAGCTACTCATTGGTGCATAAATACCAAAAATATTTTCTATTCAGTTGTTGTCCATGAAACGATTGCTGGATTTTCATCGTTGGTTTCCATGGCAACTATTCATGGGTGCTAATAATAGCCTTTTCACTGAAAATATCATACGGTGTTAGGATTGAAAAGATACCAATTGTGAGTGCTTCTTTGTTACAATGATCTTAACCCAAGGTTTGGATAACATATCCTCCTGCTTCGATCTGGATCTGCGCCCTTTTCCTTCAATTTGTTTATGTACCTTTAATGATTCATGTTCTAATTACCCTATAATTTGATTACAATTGTAAACTGCTACACTGTACAGCACTGATTTATTTTTTATGTTGAAGGAAAACAATGAATGTTATTTTGAACTGAATTGTAATATAGCGTTTAGTCTAGGCTATACTTTGTATGCTGCAAAATATAGGACTCTGTATATAAAGATACTAATCTGACTATCGAATTATAATACATATTGATCATTGAAAGACAGAATTTGTTCTCAGTGAAAAACAAGTATGAAAGACAACACACATTCTATGGTATTGCTAATGTAATATAATACTTCTTGATCAATTAAGATGTGTACATTTGCAATTTACATTTCAGTCAATATATATCAAGATATCTAGATACTTAAACGTACAGTATACACAAAGCATTATACATCTCTATTTACAGTAAACTTTGTTCAGTCACGCATGCTTGCCAACACTTTTAAAAGTAAGCAGTAGATAAATATTTACTTTTCTTTTTAGTACACACATACATGGGGTATCCCCTAAAGAATACAGTACGCAGTTTATAGCCTCATAAAACAAAGGTGTGTTGTAGTAATAATTTGATGCAAACACTTTATCTTATTTTACATGTTTATTTATCTTATCTATTTATTCAAACATATTTATTCAGGATTACAAGATCAGTTAATAACTGTTTTACATCCTAGTCCTGAGATTGTATATTTTCTTTCGAAATTGTAATCAAACCATAATGATTGCTGAATTTCTTTGTGAATTGTTATGCATAATTTGCTTACTATTACGGTGTATAAATGTATTCATATGAACAGAATATTTACTGCTTATGTTTCTGAAGTTTAAATAAATACATTTCTATATTCCTTATCAAGGTGGTACAATATATTTCAATATTTCAATATTTCTTCACCTTCTATATCAAAGCTTCTATTATATAATTGGTACATGTACATATAAGTACCTCTATACCTATTCAAGATGTAAATATGTTGTCCTTCACAGACTAGACTACCACGAACTGAAGATTACCCAACCTGAACTTTATTTTTTTCTTTCCACTCAAATTTCATATTCAGATGATATTTTCCTATAAACAGGTGAATAAAAAATCAAAAGTAATTTGCAGGGGCTCGTTTCTTTTCACTTCATTAAACTCTTATTTTCCACATGAAATATGTAAAAGAAATGAAACAAAATTGTTAAAAGAATGTTCTGACAGGCCAACCCTATTTTACAGATGTGCTTGATGCAAAAAAATATTGGGGGGGGGGGGGGGGAAAGGGGAACCCCCCCCGGGAAGGGGCCCCCCCCCCCTGTAAAAAGTCTTTTGGCCCCTGAAACAAACAAAAAACAATCCATCAAATACAAAACATTTTGAATGTTCTATAAAAGTTTTAAACATTTTCACGATGTTCTTCTTAAAATGTTTAGGATAGCAAATGCTGCTTTTAAACATAAACTTGTACAAAACAACAACAAACAAAAATTACTAGTGTCTCTACAGATTACATGTAGGAAAGAATTTAGTCTTTACCCAATTATACAAAAATACTTGGAAGTGCTAACAAACTTTTTTTTTCCAGCATAATACACATTTGTTTATTAGACATTGTTTTTTTTTCCTCATTTTTATTGAGAAAATTTATATAAAATTGTATGCATGATAAGTCATTTTGTTTTGGAGGCATTACTATTGCAGTTGACAAATAAGAACAACTAGACACTTTACCCATACCTTTATGATTTTAAATGTGACAAAATGAAATATTCACTGTCATTCATTCAAGCTTCATCTTTTGCAAACTAGTTCAAGAAACATGATGTCTCCAGCACCATCATTGATGGGCAAAAGCATACAAAAAGTACATGTACACAAGTCCAAACCCATTTTGATTTATAAAATCATTTCAAATGGCACCAACGAGTTGTACAGTGAGATGAATTGTTTGAATTTCATAAATCATTTGTTGTGGGGTATACATTGTACATTGTACTCTGCAGTTCTCAAAACAAAAAACATAATTAATAACTTATAATCTATCGTGAAAGGCATTGCAGGTAAGAGTCATCCATCTGAGTAAAACCAGGGAATTGAAAACAAAAATTTAAGGACCAGCAAATAAAAAATAAGGATAAAACTTACATGTATAGAAATCCATGCATTGAGAAATAACAATAAACATCAGTGCTCTACACCTGCCTGCTTGCTATTAAGGGCTAGTGAAAAAGCTGTATCGTTAAGCATTTTTCCAAAGTCACTTGCCCAAATGGACATTCTTACAGAAGCAAAATTATCAGCAGATGAAGACTCTGCCAACAATATTTTCCTTTTTTTTTTTTTTTTTTTTACTTCTGATAAGGCATAATTTTGAATGTTGTTTCTTTCTGGTTACTATAAGCTTCAACATGAGCTTTGGCATGGGGTGTATTCTATGTCTGAATATAATTAAACACACTCTACATAAGAAGACATGACATATCAATCAGGAATTCCAGCAGGTCACATTTCTTCGTGAGGAAGTCAACTTTCAAGTCACTTTTCCGTAAGGCAAGGAATAAGATTTGCACACATTTACACTGACTAATGCAGCCTACGTGAGAACAAAATAACATACATTTCAGAAATAATTTTGTAATAAATTTTGTCATAAAATGATACCTCCCGAATCACAGCTGTGGCAGAGGCATAACGTTCCTGCACAGCAAAAGGTACTTTGACAATGGAAACAAATAATGGAAAATACATCTAACGTAGACTTAATGTCAGAAAAAAGATGGAGAGAGAGAGAGAAGGTGGGAATGATGGGGTTGGATAGGCATAGATTAGGAAGATGTTGAGGAAAAGGAAGAGAGATAGGTGGAGGGAAGATTGAGAGAGGAAGAGGGAAACGATTCAATTTTGTTGTTCCTAAAGTACAAACTTTAGGAACTGGCCCCCCCCCCCCTCCCCCCCC
>BQKZ01000152.1:28653-41326 GCA_036244855.1 Temnopleurus reevesii | reverse complement strand
ATCTTGATTTTGTACACAAGCCTATGGGAAATCGAAATTTCGGGGCTGCTGTCTGAAGTTATGCACAGGATAAAATATCTGTCTTTGGGGTTTTCATGTTCGGTGTATCCAAGGGAACAATATTTCATCACTTTTAGCCGTGACCCTCTTCAGCTAAATAAATAAATTTTTTGGGCCCTTTAGGGTTGCTGTCTGTAGCTATGCACAGGATAAAATAGCTGGCTTGGGTGTTTTGGTAGCAAGTAACCTCCGAAGAACAATATCCACCGGTTTTTAGCCGTGACGCTTTTCAGCTAAATAAATAAATTTTTTGGGGCTCTTTTTGGCGCCCCCACGGCATTATGCACAGGTTAGGCAATGCCAGCTTCGGGTTTTATTGACTCTGGGCGACATCTCTACACGATGCGACCATCAAAAAGTGTGACTCTTCTCACCTAAATAAATCGAGCCTGCGCCCGGTCTATTGAATTTGAGCGCACCATGATCACCAGCTTATCGTGGACTTGGGCGTAACAGCGAGCGGGGACGTCGGCCAAGCTCAGGGGACCGGGGACCTGGCTGACTCAGTGGCTGGTGCCAGTGTCGGTGGCTGGCAAAGTGGCAATGTGCTCATAAGATGTAGTTGAGTGAGTATGTATGGGGCGCCAAGTGTCCGCCATGGTTTTCCGTCACGAAATCAATCAGCATAAAGATTTTGTCACAAAATCAATTGACAGTTTTAATTTTGTCACAAAATCAATTCACAGTTTTAATTTTGTGACATGAAGGGTTCATGATTTGGTTACAAAATCGCTCAACAGCGTTGATTTTGTTTCAAAATGACTAAAAGACTAGCTAAAATGATTTTGTTACATCAAACCTGCCAAGTGATTTTGTAATCGTTTCTGTGATTTTGTAATTGCCTAAGTGATTTTGTGATCGTTTACTTCGCGCTGATCGGATTTGGTTCCCCACCGAGTCGGCCAGAGTGTACTTCGCACCCCTTTTCCTGCTCGCCCGGCCGGCGCGGCGCGGGCGAGCCACTCGACAGCGAAGGTCCCAACCGGACTGATCGAGACTTTTTGGGACCTTCGCCGCTTACTGGCTCGGCCGTGCCACGCCGGCCGGGCGAGCAGGAAAACATAGCTGCCAACCAGTACGGATTCCTTTCCACATTTCAACTCTATTACACATAGCAAGGGAGTGTTGAATTGAATAGATATTCAAGATCAGTTTACAGGCGAAGAAGAATATAAACCAACACACCTGTTTCTCCCATAAAAATGCTTTTCCATCCACCGAATGAATGTTTTGCTGCTATACAAAATGGCATACCTCTCGATCTTATAAATAGCTTCCAGATGCTTTCCAGCTGATGGCATTGATTCAAGTAGACAAAAAGGTGGTATTGTGGACATAACAATGTCTTACTTAATTACTGATTGCCAAATAATAATGTACTCCAAAAGCAAGTAAAATAGGAGAAAAATACGGATTTCGGTTGGCAGCTCTGGGAAAAGGGGGCGAAGTACACTCTGACCGACTCGAAATCTGGTCGCCTGCTACCTATTATACATGGATTGCCCCAAGATCGATCCTTAGGCCAAGAAAATTCCAAACTGTTCAAAAGCAGAATTCCAAAATTTTGAAAAAGGAGTTTGGGCTTAACTGCAGAATAGGAGTCAATTAAAGTTTGGTGAAAGTATCGGTGGGGAACCAAATCCGATCAGCGCGAAGTAAACGATCACAAAATCACTTGGACGATTACAAAATAATAATAAACACGTTGCTTATATAGTGCATATCACTGCCATTGCGTCTCTATGCGCTTAAGAAATGAAAAGTAGGAAATTAAAGATCCCATTCGATTGGGACAAAGTCAATTTTATAGTGCTTTTTTAATAGATAGGTTTTCACGGAGGATTTAAACTTCGATATTTTGGGTGAGTTTTTTAAATGAGATGGGATATTGTTTCAGAGTGATGGAGCAGCATGAGAGAATGACCGCTCTCCATAAAACTTTGTATGCACGCTAGGGCACTGTAACAGCCGATCTGAGATTTCGGGGCGGATCATACTTCACTAAAGTTTCACATAAATAATTTAGGGATGTGGAAATAAGACATTGATAGGTAAGAACTAGTATTTTGAATATCAAGCGTGACTTGACTGGGAGCCAGTGTAATTCTTTCAAAACTGGGGTGATGTGAACACGTTTTCTTGTGCGGTATATTAACCGTGCAGCAGAATTTTGAATCACTTGGAGTTTCTTAATTTGTGCTTTAGGCATGTTATACATTAAACTGTTGCAATAGTCTACGTGACACATAACCAGAGCCTGTACAAGTTTTTTAGTTGTTTTGTGATCTAAGAACTGACGAATCTTCCCAAGTTTACAAAGAGCAAAAGATGCTGATGGACATTTTGCAGAAACAAATTTGTTCATGATCATGTTCTGATCAAACATAACACCAAGATTTTTGGCAACTGTGGTAGGAATGATTGATGTGTTATCTATGTTGATTTCTGAAAGCTGCAGTCTCTTGCGGAACTGCGATGAGAGGTGCAAAATCTCTGTCTTTTTATCATTCAATTTGAGACCATTATGTATTGAACATGGTTTAATATCCTTCACACATTGTTCAACTTGGGAGATTGCATCTTGGAGGTCACATGGCTTGAAAGAAATGTAAATTTGTGTATCATCAGCATAACACATCCCAGACATTCCAATAGATCTGATTACATCATATACAGGAGATGAGTACATGTACATCGTAAATAACATTGGGCTTACCACAGATCCCTGGGGTACACCTATATTAGGCTCGTGAGCGGAAGATTCTAGCCCATTTATGACTGCCCTTTGCTCTCTGTTGGTCAAGTAAGATTCAAACCACTGGTAAGCTAGACCAGTGATACCATATCTGATTTTCAGCCTCCTTAGGAGAGTTTCATGCCTCAAAGTATCAAACGCCGAAGAAAAATCGAGCAGTACTAGAATAGTCTCATAGCCTTTGTCTAAAGCAGAGTAAATGTCATTTGATACTCTTACTAGGGCTGTTTCACAGGAGTGGAAAGGGCGGTATGCCGACTGAATTGGAGACTGTAGGTTGTTATCTGAAAGATAATTTTGGATTTGAAGTACTGCCGCTCTCTCTATATAGTCTTCCCAAGGAAGGAGAGATTGGCGACTGGTCGATAATTCTTCAGGTCATCGCAATCTAATTTTGAACCTTTAAGTAGAGGGTACACTGAGGTGATCTTGAGGCTCTGTGGAAAAATACCTTCAGCAAATGACTTATTTACAACAAGATCAGAAGTACACTTCTTAACAAGAGAAGTAGGTACTGGGTCTAATGTACAGGTTGCTGAGCTAGACATTTTGATAATAGTCTCAATCTCACTGACCTTCATCTTTCTGAACCTAGGGAAAGATACATTTACACATGGCTGTTCATCAACTACGTATGTACTAGTACACATATCAGATAGATCAGAAGATATTCACTCTACCTCTACAGAAACGATTACAAAATCACTCGGCAGGTTTGATTTTGTGACAAAATCAATTGGGAGGTTTGATTTTGTACAAAATCACTCGGCAAGTGTGATTTTGTAACAAAATCAATCAATAGTAATAATTTTGTTACAAAATCAACGCTGTTGGGCGATTTTGAAACAAAATCATTTAAGTCGAATGATTTTGTAACAAAATCATTTCACTCAAATGACTTTGTTACGAAAACCTGACGCTCATTCATTTTGTAACCAAATCATGAACCCTTAATGATTTTGTAACAAAATTAAAATTGTCAATTGATTTTGTGACAAAATCTTTATGCTGATTGATTTCGTGACAAAATCATTGATATTGTAACGGAAAACCATGGCGGACACTTGGCGCCCCAGAAGTGAGAAGCTTGCTATTGTCATTGCCTTCTCTCAGCAGTGAAATTCTGTGAAGTTTTCTGAACAAGAGCTATTAGAAAAGAAAGGGCATTATCGTGAAAATCAACGCCGTACAGTTTAAGCAGGCACGTCACTCGCGCTCCCCATTTTGTCAGCAATATCGGACGTGCAGTGTGTGAGTGTACTTTAAGACTTAAGTCACACATTGTCATTGAATTTCCTTAGACTTCGTACATAAAACTTGCGTGTGAGATCGAGAGGTTGCCTATTTCACGAGATGGCCAAAGAATGATTGAGAGTGAGAGACTAGGACCTTGAATGTGTTTAACTAAAGTGATGCAAACATTAATTTTTGGGGTGTTGTTCAAAAGTTGCAATTGATCACAAATTGCAATTAATCGGAACGCGCCAATCAAAATCTTCTGCATACCGTGCGTGAAAGAAATTGCGTGTTACAATTTGCAAAGTTACAGTTGATTTGGAGTTAATTTTGAACAACACCCCCTATAAGACTGATAGAACATGTCTGCACTCTTCGGTTGTGTTTCATGGCCATGAACAAGTATTTGTGACAAACATATTAAATTTCATGGAATTTCATCAAAACATGCACCCGCTATTGGCATAAAGGACATGGCAAAGCCATAGAATTGCCCAAATGCCAGAGAAAGGAGACACATATCAAAGGAGAAGGGGATTGGGAACTTTGCTATTAAAACAAATTCTAGTGAAAGGCATTTTCCTATTTCTTTAGCCTCTTTTAGTATTTTTTTTAGTTTTAAAAATTACAATAAAAAGATATATATTCTCTTATATTTTTCATATCATTACTTCCTTAATCGCTAATGACATGTCCCCAATGTAAATCAGAGTTTGTATATCTGTTAAGGTTTTTTCACAATGTGGAAATAAAAGTTATTTATCTATCTGTCTATCTATCTATCTATCTATCTATATCTATCTATCTATATCTGATGGGGTGTTGTTCAAAATCAACTGCAAATCAACTGGAACTGTGCAAATTGTAGTTTTCATTCGCACCCGGTATGCAAATTTAACAAGACGCTCATGAAACAATGATTTTGATTGGCACATTCCGATCAACTGCAACTTGCGATATAAATTGCAACTTTTGAACAACACCCCCTAACTTTGAAAATAATTTTCTGTTCCATTTTAATAAGTTGCAGGGATTTCCTGGCTAATTTACTCATGATGTTGTGGATGTGGTACTTCAAGCTCTTTGTGATTGTTCTTATAATATATCAACATGCCAACGCTGCAAGAGGTAAAATTAAATTAAATATTTATTGAGTTGTGAAGTAAAGCTTGCAAAGCTTACACTTGTAGCTCAGCTTACACTTGTACAACTGTAGCTCAGCTTATAAACCTTTTTTTTTTGTTCAAGTTTGACAGGAGGTTGTTTATTTTGTTTGTGATGATTTTATTTCCTTTTATATTCGTGAATGTTATGGTCTTGGCTGTGCAACAATTTCCACTCTGTTTGATCAGGGAGTGGGGCACAGATGCACATTCATATGTTTACAAACATGGTAAAAAAACACAATGAAATAACAGCACTCTAAAATATCCAACTGGTCCAAAATCTCGAAATTATCTGTACACAAAAATATTGTCGTACATACATGTAGTATTACTATAAGACCCCCAAAAGTTATTTCATCTACTGCCAGACCCAAATGAAAACTTCCCCCCTTTTTTTTACATTATAGTCTCACTGAAAAATCACATGAAATTCATAGATAGGCATGGNTCAAAAGTGGTCATTCCTGACAAATTCGATAATGTCCTCTGCTCTTTTATCTGCAGATTCCGATACTACCAGAATGTCTGCACCGTTAGCTACACGTTTGCTTGGTGGAACTGGGAGCGTTGGGAGAGGCACATCGACTGGATCGCTTTGAGTGGTATTAACCTTCCTCTGGCGTTCAAAAGTGGTCATTCCTGACAAATTCGATAATGTCCTCTGCTCTTTTATCTGCAGATTCCGATACTACCAGAATGTCTGCACCGTTAGCTACACGTTTGCTTGGTGGAACTGGGAGCGTTGGGAGAGGCACATCGACTGGATCGCTTTGAGTGGTATTAACCTTCCTCTGGCGTTCAAAAGTGGTCATTCCTGACAAATTCGATAATGTCCTCTGCTCTTTTATCTGCAGATTCCGATACTACCAGAATGTCTGCACCGTTAGCTACACGTTTGCTTGGTGGAACTGGGAGCGTTGGGAGAGGCACATCGACTGGATCGCTTTGAGTGGTATTAACCTTCCTCTGGCGTTCAAAAGTGGTCATTCCTGACAAATTCGATAATGTCCTCTGCTCTTTTATCTGCAGATTCCGATACTACCAGAATGTCTGCACCGTTAGCTACACGTTTGCTTGGTGGAACTGGGAGCGTTGGGAGAGGCACATCGACTGGATCGCTTTGAGTGGTATTAACCTTCCTCTGGCGTTCAAAAGTGGTCATTCCTGACAAATTCGATAATGTCCTCTGCTCTTTTATCTGCAGATTCCGATACTACCAGAATGTCTGCACCGTTAGCTACACGTTTGCTTGGTGGAACTGGGAGCGTTGGGAGAGGCACATCGACTGGATCGCTTTGAGTGGTATTAACCTTCCTCTGGCGTTCAAAAGTGGTCATTCCTGACAAATTCGATAATGTCCTCTGCTCTTTTATCTGCAGATTCCGATACTACCAGAATGTCTGCACCGTTAGCTACACGTTTGCTTGGTGGAACTGGGAGCGTTGGGAGAGGCACATCGACTGGATCGCTTTGAGTGGTATTAACCTTCCTCTGGCGTTCAAAAGTGGTCATTCCTGACAAATTCGATAATGTCCTCTGCTCTTTTATCTGCAGATTCCGATACTACCAGAATGTCTGCACCGTTAGCTACACGTTTGCTTGGTGGAACTGGGAGCGTTGGGAGAGGCACATCGACTGGATCGCTTTGAGTGGTATTAACCTTCCTCTGGCGTTCAAAAGTGGTCATTCCTGACAAATTCGATAATGTCCTCTGCTCTTTTATCTGCAGATTCCGATACTACCAGAATGTCTGCACCGTTAGCTACACGTTTGCTTGGTGGAACTGGGAGCGTTGGGAGAGGCACATCGACTGGATCGCTTTGAGTGGTATTAACCTTCCTCTGGCGTTCAAAAGTGGTCATTCCTGACAAATTCGATAATGTCCTCTGCTCTTTTATCTGCAGATTCCGATACTACCAGAATGTCTGCACCGTTAGCTACACGTTTGCTTGGTGGAACTGGGAGCGTTGGGAGAGGCACATCGACTGGATCGCTTTGAGTGGTATTAACCTTCCTCTGGCGTTCAAAAGTGGTCATTCCTGACAAATTCGATAATGTCCTCTGCTCTTTTATCTGCAGATTCCGATACTACCAGAATGTCTGCACCGTTAGCTACACGTTTGCTTGGTGGAACTGGGAGCGTTGGGAGAGGCACATCGACTGGATCGCTTTGAGTGGTATTAACCTTCCTCTGGCGTTCAAAAGTGGTCATTCCTGACAAATTCGATAATGTCCTCTGCTCTTTTATCTGCAGATTCCGATACTACCAGAATGTCTGCACCGTTAGCTACACGTTTGCTTGGTGGAACTGGGAGCGTTGGGAGAGGCACATCGACTGGATCGCTTTGAGTGGTATTAACCTTCCTCTGGCGTTCAAAAGTGGTCATTCCTGACAAATTCGATAATGTCCTCTGCTCTTTTATCTGCAGATTCCGATACTACCAGAATGTCTGCACCGTTAGCTACACGTTTGCTTGGTGGAACTGGGAGCGTTGGGAGAGGCACATCGACTGGATCGCTTTGAGTGGTATTAACCTTCCTCTGGCGTTCAAAAGTGGTCATTCCTGACAAATTCGATAATGTCCTCTGCTCTTTTATCTGCAGATTCCGATACTACCAGAATGTCTGCACCGTTAGCTACACGTTTGCTTGGTGGAACTGGGAGCGTTGGGAGAGGCACATCGACTGGATCGCTTTGAGTGGTATTAACCTTCCTCTGGCGTTCAAAAGTGGTCATTCCTGACAAATTCGATAATGTCCTCTGCTCTTTTATCTGCAGATTCCGATACTACCAGAATGTCTGCACCGTTAGCTACACGTTTGCTTGGTGGAACTGGGAGCGTTGGGAGAGGCACATCGACTGGATCGCTTTGAGTGGTATTAACCTTCCTCTGGCGTTCAAAAGTGGTCATTCCTGACAAATTCGATAATGTCCTCTGCTCTTTTATCTGCAGATTCCGATACTACCAGAATGTCTGCACCGTTAGCTACACGTTTGCTTGGTGGAACTGGGAGCGTTGGGAGAGGCACATCGACTGGATCGCTTTGAGTGGTATTAACCTTCCTCTGGCGTTCAAAAGTGGTCATTCCTGACAAATTCGATAATGTCCTCTGCTCTTTTATCTGCAGATTCCGATACTACCAGAATGTCTGCACCGTTAGCTACACGTTTGCTTGGTGGAACTGGGAGCGTTGGGAGAGGCACATCGACTGGATCGCTTTGAGTGGTATTAACCTTCCTCTGGCGTTCAAAAGTGGTCATTCCTGACAAATTCGATAATGTCCTCTGCTCTTTTATCTGCAGATTCCGATACTACCAGAATGTCTGCACCGTTAGCTACACGTTTGCTTGGTGGAACTGGGAGCGTTGGGAGAGGCACATCGACTGGATCGCTTTGAGTGGTATTAACCTTCCTCTGGCGTTCAAAAGTGGTCATTCCTGACAAATTCGATAATGTCCTCTGCTCTTTTATCTGCAGATTCCGATACTACCAGAATGTCTGCACCGTTAGCTACACGTTTGCTTGGTGGAACTGGGAGCGTTGGGAGAGGCACATCGACTGGATCGCTTTGAGTGGTATTAACCTTCCTCTGGCGTTCAAAAGTGGTCATTCCTGACAAATTCGATAATGTCCTCTGCTCTTTTATCTGCAGATTCCGATACTACCAGAATGTCTGCACCGTTAGCTACACGTTTGCTTGGTGGAACTGGGAGCGTTGGGAGAGGCACATCGACTGGATCGCTTTGAGTGGTATTAACCTTCCTCTGGCGTTCAAAAGTGGTCATTCCTGACAAATTCGATAATGTCCTCTGCTCTTTTATCTGCAGATTCCGATACTACCAGAATGTCTGCACCGTTAGCTACACGTTTGCTTGGTGGAACTGGGAGCGTTGGGAGAGGCACATCGACTGGATCGCTTTGAGTGGTATTAACCTTCCTCTGGCGTTCAAAAGTGGTCATTCCTGACAAATTCGATAATGTCCTCTGCTCTTTTATCTGCAGATTCCGATACTACCAGAATGTCTGCACCGTTAGCTACACGTTTGCTTGGTGGAACTGGGAGCGTTGGGAGAGGCACATCGACTGGATCGCTTTGAGTGGTATTAACCTTCCTCTGGCGTTCAAAAGTGGTCATTCCTGACAAATTCGATAATGTCCTCTGCTCTTTTATCTGCAGATTCCGATACTACCAGAATGTCTGCACCGTTAGCTACACGTTTGCTTGGTGGAACTGGGAGCGTTGGGAGAGGCACATCGACTGGATCGCTTTGAGTGGTATTAACCTTCCTCTGGCGTTCAAAAGTGGTCATTCCTGACAAATTCGATAATGTCCTCTGCTCTTTTATCTGCAGATTCCGATACTACCAGAATGTCTGCACCGTTAGCTACACGTTTGCTTGGTGGAACTGGGAGCGTTGGGAGAGGCACATCGACTGGATCGCTTTGAGTGGTATTAACCTTCCTCTGGCGTTCAAAAGTGGTCATTCCTGACAAATTCGATAATGTCCTCTGCTCTTTTATCTGCAGATTCCGATACTACCAGAATGTCTGCACCGTTAGCTACACGTTTGCTTGGTGGAACTGGGAGCGTTGGGAGAGGCACATCGACTGGATCGCTTTGAGTGGTATTAACCTTCCTCTGGCGTTCAAAAGTGGTCATTCCTGACAAATTCGATAATGTCCTCTGCTCTTTTATCTGCAGATTCCGATACTACCAGAATGTCTGCACCGTTAGCTACACGTTTGCTTGGTGGAACTGGGAGCGTTGGGAGAGGCACATCGACTGGATCGCTTTGAGTGGTATTAACCTTCCTCTGGCGTTCAAAAGTGGTCATTCCTGACAAATTCGATAATGTCCTCTGCTCTTTTATCTGCAGATTCCGATACTACCAGAATGTCTGCACCGTTAGCTACACGTTTGCTTGGTGGAACTGGGAGCGTTGGGAGAGGCACATCGACTGGATCGCTTTGAGTGGTATTAACCTTCCTCTGGCGTTCAAAAGTGGTCATTCCTGACAAATTCGATAATGTCCTCTGCTCTTTTATCTGCAGATTCCGATACTACCAGAATGTCTGCACCGTTAGCTACACGTTTGCTTGGTGGAACTGGGAGCGTTGGGAGAGGCACATCGACTGGATCGCTTTGAGTGGTATTAACCTTCCTCTGGCGTTCAAAAGTGGTCATTCCTGACAAATTCGATAATGTCCTCTGCTCTTTTATCTGCAGATTCCGATACTACCAGAATGTCTGCACCGTTAGCTACACGTTTGCTTGGTGGAACTGGGAGCGTTGGGAGAGGCACATCGACTGGATCGCTTTGAGTGGTATTAACCTTCCTCTGGCGTTCAAAAGTGGTCATTCCTGACAAATTCGATAATGTCCTCTGCTCTTTTATCTGCAGATTCCGATACTACCAGAATGTCTGCACCGTTAGCTACACGTTTGCTTGGTGGAACTGGGAGCGTTGGGAGAGGCACATCGACTGGATCGCTTTGAGTGGTATTAACCTTCCTCTGGCGTTCAAAAGTGGTCATTCCTGACAAATTCGATAATGTCCTCTGCTCTTTTATCTGCAGATTCCGATACTACCAGAATGTCTGCACCGTTAGCTACACGTTTGCTTGGTGGAACTGGGAGCGTTGGGAGAGGCACATCGACTGGATCGCTTTGAGTGGTATTAACCTTCCTCTGGCGTTCAAAAGTGGTCATTCCTGACAAATTCGATAATGTCCTCTGCTCTTTTATCTGCAGATTCCGATACTACCAGAATGTCTGCACCGTTAGCTACACGTTTGCTTGGTGGAACTGGGAGCGTTGGGAGAGGCACATCGACTGGATCGCTTTGAGTGGTATTAACCTTCCTCTGGCGTTCAAAAGTGGTCATTCCTGACAAATTCGATAATGTCCTCTGCTCTTTTATCTGCAGATTCCGATACTACCAGAATGTCTGCACCGTTAGCTACACGTTTGCTTGGTGGAACTGGGAGCGTTGGGAGAGGCACATCGACTGGATGGCTTTGAGTGGGATCAACCTTCCTCTGGCGTTCAATGGACAAGAAGCCATCTGGCAGAGAGTGTACCTGAAGATGGGTCTGGAACAAGAGGATCTCGACAAGCACTTTGGAGGACCGGCCTTCTTAGCATGGTAAGTTGATGGTGTAATCAATTTGTATTACTTAACATGTTGACTAATGAATTCTGTAATTCCGATATACATTGTGTAGTGACTATATGGTTCCCATAGTCAATGGGTTGATCGCCAGTCACAAAGAAGCCCCTGATTCAAGACAACTGTTTGTTCAGTTGAGAACTGATTTACCGTGATTAAATGCCATTGAAAAAAGAAGGACACACAACTAAGACCACAGAGGATTCAACTGTAGAATTGCAATGAATTGGTGCTTTTATGTAACTGGGGCATTACAATTTTGTCTGTATTGCAGAGATGTGGTGTATACAATCTAATTTGTCTGTAATGGTCATGCAAGGAATAAACAAAAAGTGGTCACTGTAGACAGGTTCTAGACTACACCTATGTTCTGCCAGGATACATTATTTGTGGCTTCTAGAGAAAGAGGGGGGGGGGGGGTCATGGTGGTTTCTAAAACAGGTTTGTATGTACCGAGATTACTTTATCAGTTATTTATCTCTAACTAGATAATTTTTTTGTCTATGCCAGATCTCGTACGGGTAACAATAATTTTTGGAGGAAGACCACCCATCATCCTGCCCCCTATGCTGTTGAATATAACTAAATTGATAGAGCATTCTACTTTTTCTCTCCATGCTAGGTCTCGTACGGGAAACATCAATGGTTGGGGAGGTCCACTCCCTCAATCCTGGCATGCAAATAAATTGGCTCTTCAGCATCGAATATTGAGGAGGATGAGGGAACTGGGGATGATACCGGTACAACCTGCTTTTGCTGGACCGTTCAAAAGAACTATTTTATTCACTGGTTAATTCAAATCAATACTAGGTCTCGTATTGGTAATTGATAGTAGAAGTGTCTCCGCCCCCAATCCTGCCACATCAATTATCAACCTGTTCAAAGACATTGTCCAATAAATTTTTCTCTCCATGCTAGGTCTCGTATGGGAAACATCGATGGCTGGGGAGGTCCGCTCCCCCAATCGTGGCACACCAATCAATTGGCTCTTCAGCATCAGATATTGAGAAGGATGAGGGAACTGGGGATGATACCGGTACTACCTGCCTTTGCTGGGCATGTCCCAAAATCATTCTCAAAGTAAGTAACCATTTTTATGCCTCCGCCACCGTAAGGTGGTGCCGGAGGCATTATGTTTTCGGGTTGTCCGTCCGTCCGTGCGTCCGTGCGTCCGTGCGTCCGTCCGTGCGTCCGTGCGTGCGTCCGTCCGTCCGGACCTTGTTACCGCGATAAGTTCAGAACCGCTGGACGGATTTTGACCAAACTTGGCTCAAGTATGTATAA
>BQKZ01000152.1:2500-10524 GCA_036244855.1 Temnopleurus reevesii | reverse complement strand
GTTTTAAGATATTATCATAATATTCCCCCAAAATATCTATTTTCTACAAGCATTCATCTGAAGAAAGTATTTTCCCTTTGGTTTTCATGTTCATTGATACTTAATTATGAATTAATGAATTGAATTTTTAATTATATCATATACATTTCAACATATGCGATTTTGGCAACATCAATTGAAAATGTTGGAATCAATTATCATATATGTACTTATTGACACCCTGTGATATTGAATGCTTTTCTGAGTCTTTGCTGCCAATTTTCATGAATTTATTTAAATACACATCATTTTTTTCTCAAGCCGTATTATAATCTCATCTTTATTTCCTCCATTTTGTACCCTTTTACAGCACATCGACTATGCAAACAAACAGTGGGGAGGACTTCTTAGGACGTAAGTAATCTATCATTTCTGCTAGAACATGTCTTGTGGTTTTGTCGTACATTTGAATAGCATGTTCCGGAGCTTGTAGAAACTTATCACGGCACACACCCCTGATACTGTAATCTGTGGATAAACAGAAAGCTAATTTATATCTCTTTGGAAAGAAAATTGCAGAGATCATGTACTAGTTCATGAATGCCCTCTATATTTAGGATATAGACATCAGAGTAAAGCTTTTCTCTGATATATATTCAAAGATTTTGCATAATTACTCATCTGAATTGGTAATAAAAATATCAAAATTCACTCATGCAAACTGATAACAATGTGATTACTTTAGGTAAACTGCATTTCTCAGTCTGAAATAATTTTTAATGTGAATGAAAATAGAGCTAAAAGTTTGTAAACCATCATAATAGTTGGCTTCTTTTTGTGAAATTCTTGAAAGGGTGCCAAGAGGTCAACGTGGCATTCAACCAAAGTGATTTCAGCATCTTTCATATTAGAGAGATAAATCTGTCTGAAATGGCCCAGTTAAAATAGGGTCAAGGACTTCACACGGAAATGTCTCATTTTTTTTTTTTACTTTTCAGGTACTATCATAATCGATGGCTCCTCTTTGTTGAGTTCTTGGATGGCTGCATAGAGCTCAATGTCACATTCAACCAAACCTTGTTCAACATGAGATCATTCACATGAGAGAGAGAGAGAGAGAGAGAGAGAGAGAGAGAGAGAGAGAGATCTGTTCAAAATACCCCAGTTAGAATACAACTAAGCAATAATTGGAATACAAAACTTAAATCTAGAGATCATGTAGAAATCTCTCAACTTTTTTTTATTTTTCAGGTACTATCATAATCGATGGCTCCTCTTTGTTGAGTTCTTGGATGGCTGCATAGAGCTCAATGTTCCATTCAACCAAACCTTGTCCAACATTAGATCTTTCATATTAGAGAGAAAAATATGTCTGAAATAGTGTACTTAAAATACAGCTAAGGACTAGATGGACTACAAAACTTGTAGACATCACACCAAAATTTCTCTCTTTTTTTTATTTTCAGGTACTATCATAATCGATGGCTCCTCTTTGTTGAGTTCTTGGATGGCTGCATAGAGCTCAACGTCACTTTCAACCAAACCTTGTTCAACATGAGATCTTTCATTCTAGAGACAGAATGGACGTACAACAAAGAGGTCTTTCCTACTAAACCTGTGGGTGAGTTTGGAAACGTGCCATATTTTTGTTCATAAGTGGACATTTTTCTGTTCACTTTTAGTTGCCACTTTAGCACACATTCCTACTATTCCTGTATATGCATGACAGGAAAATGAAATTTGAAATACTTGAACTTGAACTTGAACTTGACATTTTATTTATCCAAAAAACATCCATACATCAAATATATTGTACATAGTATATGAATATACATATGAATATACATTGTAAAAGGTTAGAGGATAAAAGGAACCAGAAAATAGCATAAATGCTAGTCAAGTCTGGTACCTTGTCTTCAAATACACTGCACTAATAGCATGAATAGAGTAATTTTAACTTGCTAAAAGAGCAAGAGAGTAATTTTAACTTGCTTTGGTAATTTTAACTTACCAAACAGCTGAGCCAAATATTTTCTCAGCAACCTATTATTTTTATTGTGCTTTCTCTCATGAGAAAAATATTTGGTTCCGCTGTTTTAGTGACTGCATTTTAATTTTGATCATTCATATTGGCAACTCCACTTTGGGAGGTTTGTCTGTAGTTTGCTCTAGAACTGGTTGACTCGTGTTCAGTGCAATATTTAGTCTACCTGTAAATATTCAGAACTGAAAGATGTTTCAAATTACCTTCATCATTGAGCACTTAAATCACTCCTTAATAAACAAACTATTTTCAGGGATTTCAGAGCTACATGTAAACTAAATAAAATGAGGTACTAGGTTAAACAAGCAATAAGTTTTTTCCCTAATTACTCAAGAATATGGAGGTTCTTGGAACGGGTTTTGTTTACTTCTCACAGTAATTTACCATTCAAATTTAAATTTGCATCCTCGTGCATATTCTAGATGGTTGGCAGACAAATTGTACACAATGTAGCAGGCACATTGAGGGCTAATCAGATTTATAGGTACAGATGCCAAATAAGAATTAAGCATCAGAATATTCACTGAATGTTTTATCAATCTGTCTGATCCATATGGAGGTCGTGGTCTGGGAGCAAGGTAAGGAATTATTCTAGTTACATTACTTAGTTTCTTTGTACTCTTCCAAAGTAAGAAGTTATTTTAGTTGCATTACTTATTTTCTTTGTACTCTTCCAAAGTAAGAAGTTATTTTAGTTGCATTACTTAGTTTCTTTGTACTCTTCCAAAGTAAGAAGTTATTTTAGTTGCATTACTTAGTTTCTTTGTACTCTCCCATTGCAGGTGATACCGTTTCAATATCCAGAGCTCTTTTCACCAAATATGAGCCCTTCATCAAAGAAGGGAGATCATCCGGACGGGCACGTAAGAGGATGGAGGACGGATTAAGGTGGAGTGCATCACAGAAAAGATTACCCTACTCATACATGTATAGTGGTGCCTGAGGTCCAATCAGAAAACTTCATATGCCTCCTTTGTCGTTACAAGAATCACCAAATCGTGCCACCACTGGGAGTTCTTGATCTGAAAGATGAGTTGTATTGCTGATTGAGACATTGAAATTTGTGAGACTTATTTTGAGTAATTGAGCGCCATGAGCCTCCAGCTGAGGCAGGACCGGCGCTATACAAGAGGCTATCATCATCATCATCATCATCATCATCATCATCATCATCATCATCATCATCATCATCATCATCATCATCATCATCATCGGCATCAAATTACTGTACTGAGTTGCCACAATGTCTATGGGGCATTTACAGAGTATTATTTTTGTATGTTTGTGATGTATATGAAAGTGATAGAGGATCGGAGAAAAGTGGAGTGCATCACAGAAAATGTTACTCTACTCTTCAATGTATAGTGATGCATGAGGTAGGATCTGATAACTTCTTCCATCAAAGTACTGAATATACATGCATTGAATTGGTTCGATGTCTGTATTGGGATATTTTTGTATATATGCAACTCATTGATATACATATAGCTAATTGGTATGAAGAGGATGGAGGACGGAATAAGGTAGAGTATCACAGATAAGGTTACCCTACTCATACATGAGGTCATACCCAATAACTTCTTCCAACAAAGTACTGAATATACAGGCATTAGAGCTGCCTGATGTCCATAGACAGTGTTATTTTTGTCTCGAGGTAATATATAACTCATCCATATGAAGAAGCTGGAGGATCGAAGAAGATGGAGCTCATCTCAGGAAAAGTTATCCTACTCTTACATGTATAGTAGTGTATTAGCTCAGGGGCCTGTACCATAAAAGAGATACAATAGATTGAAAATTAATTGTATCTCTGTGGTACACGTTTTGCAATAGACTTACGATTAATATTTATTGTAAGTTTAATTGCATAGTCTATGTTACAGGCCCCTGATCCGATAACTTCTTCTTCCATCAAATAACTGAATATACATGCATTGAATTGGCTCGATGTCTGTGTTGGGCTATTTTTGTATATATGCAACTCATTGATATACATATAACTAATTGGTATGAAGAGGATGGAGGACGGAAGAAGTTGAAGTTAATCAAAGAATATGTTACCCTACTCTTACATGTATAGTGGTGCATGAGGTAGGATCTGATAACTTCCTTTTCTTCATGAGATTACTGTATCAAAAAAAAGAAAGAGGACTGAATAACATATAAATGTTATCTTCCGCAATATTATTTTTATACGTAGGTATATGTTTCATTAATATGAAGAAGGTAGTGGATACTAGCAGGGCGCTACAAACCCACTTGCCCACATGCCCGGGGCAACAAAATAAAGCTGTTGGGCAAGTAATTATCACTTGCCCAATCGGGCAACTAACAATTTAATACTAGTTTTCCTCTTAGTGCAAATTTGCATTGGCCATTTAGGCAAGGCAAACTCTTGTTTGGGCAAGTGATTGGAACACTTGGTTGCTCGACTGGGCAACTGGTGAAAAAAAATTCTTGCAGCATCCTGACTAGAAAGTGAAGTGACTAAAAAAAGATTACCCTAGTTATACATGTATAGTGATGGCTGAGGTGGAATCTGATGACTTCTCTTAAGTACTGCATCATAGTACTGAGTATATATTTATTATAGCTGTTGCAATGTCCATATATAGTTATTTTTGTACGTAGGAAATATTTTTAGGCAATTTTGTGAGGCTCAAACTCCCTCGATCTCGTCTCAGCGCATTACATCCTCAAAAGCATTTCAAATACTTTAGGTGGAACATTTGGTATGTTCCCTCTCTTGCCAGCCATTGTCTATAGAATATTTTGTAGAGGTTTGTAATGTATAATGCAGTAGGAAGTACAGGTACTTATTTTTGTATTATTGCAATATTTTATATTGGACAAATATTGGAAAAGTGTATGATAATGTTGCCCATTTGTCTGCATATCGACATTGAAATATATGTTTTATAATTTTATATACATTTTGTCATTCTCATTTATTGCTTGATGTTTGTATTATCCAGATATAGACTAATTAGTCCATTTGAGTTGGAGTACATTTTTCACAAAGCTCTTTACTTGTTCTCCAGCTTTTCCATTTCTTCCTTCATCTCTCTTTCATTTTATGTCTTCCAAACTCCCTTTCACTTTATTTCATACCTTCTTTCTGTTTCTGGCACCTTCAACCTTCAACCCATTTACTTCTGAATGCTGGAACTCCCATAGACTTTGCACAGGGACTACCCAGTGGTCAATGTCTTACAAGGTGGATGTGCGGAACTAAACTGATTATATAATAATAAAGAAGGGAGGGAGAGTCGTGAAGGGACATTTGTAGAAAGTGAGAGAGAGGGAGTAGGAAAGGGAGGGAGGGAGGGAGGGAGGGTGGAATGGAGAGGAAGAGGATTAGAGAGAGATGCAGGAGAGAGAGATAAAGAGAGGGAGAGGGAGAGAGATTGTTCATGTGGGGTCCTTGAAAAGAATTATTAATGAAGGGGGTATCAGAATCTTGAAATTAGAGAAAGTAGACAGACTAGAGGAGAGTGTATAGTGAGTGAGAGAGATAGAGAAAGATAGAGAGAGATGAGAGAAATAGACAGAGAGAGAGAGAGAGAGGGAGAGGGGAGAGAGTGAGGGAACAGAGGGAGAGAGAGAGAGAGTACTAAAATTATACAGTGTAGTGATACAAAGTGGAGAGATAAAGGGAGGGAGAGAAAAGAAAAAGGTGGCAAGGGAAGAATATATGGGGAGTGGGGACAACAGTTTTCACATTACAATTTTAAAAAAAAAATGAAAAAGAAGGCTAGAATAATTCGGAAAGTGAGTTGCTATTGTTTATTTCCAATTAAACACATTTTCCAATTCAGTAACGATGAATATTGCACAAAATATTGCAAAATGGAAAGCACAATTAATACCAATTGAAGTTTTACCTGAAATAGCTCTCAAGAGAGCTTACTATCATTAAAACTGTTATAATCAAATTCCCCTAAATACAAGAAAGCAAATTAAAAGAAAAACCTTCATAGAAGGATGAAAATTTTCTATTCTAAGTAATATGTGATACTCACAGAAATTGAAACATTTATTATACAAAATGCAATGTCTGATTTAATTAAGCCCATCTGGGAGCAATGGTTCTGTGAAAACAGGACGCCCAAAACCAGAATTGGATGAATGAATTTAACTTATATCGATAAATTTATTTCCGCTAAATGTAAGCTTTGAAGAAAAGTATATATCTGACCATAGGAAATGAAATGTGGTCCATTAGGAAACGATTATGGGTACTTTGTGAGAACAAATGGACACAAAAGCTCACATGAAGCAAAAGTTAGTTTTAGCTATCTACTAAACCAATCGCCATGAAGCCCCGGGACTTTAATGCACAATTATAACTTACATGTACGCACAATGGTAAGATAAATTTGACAATTTGAATACAAATTCTTTGATTGAAAACTTAAACGAAGAAAATTTTGATTGACCAATGATGATAACGTTATTGCAAAGTCAAATTCTACTTATTGAAAGATAGCATAATAAGAAGAGCTAAATTCATAGGAAGGAATCACAATGATGAACAAAAGAGAAAATTAAAACGTATTTAACGTGCCTAGTCAGTTGTTTTAGCCAATACACTGCAAAAAGTTAAACCGTGGTGTTAATTGATAATTAAAATCAGAATATTAACGCGAAAAGGAATAATGTGTAAATTTACCATACATGCAGGTTGTCTTTCGTCCATTCTTTTTCATTCTTTTTTAATTTTCATTCAAAATGTTAGTTTCTAGAATGTTTACTTTTTGACGTTGTACAATGTAAACACCGGGCGTTACTGCCAAGTCACACCTTTGTGTTTTTAGCCCTCGTTGATTGATAAAAAACGCTCCCTGGACGCACCAAGACGCAGGTCATACGGTGGACTGACGCTCCGCGTACGCTCCTTTAGAGCAACCCGGACGTCAGCCCATCGTCTGATAGGCGTATACTGTGCGCTCGGGTATTATCGTTAATTTCCAGGGCCAACGCAGACTAAAGATGCAAAGGTGTTAGTCGGCTGTTGAATCGTCAACTTTAGTTTTTGCAGTGCATTTTGTAGAGTCGAGTGATGGGCTCCTCTAGAATGTACAGATGGTTGGAGAGTGGAAGTAACCTCTGACGAAATCGGGATCAGTCCCAGACTGCTCAGTAGCACACATGATGTCACTGCAAGAAAAGTTTTAAAATGTGAGAGTTTTGACTTTCGCAAACAATTTTACAAGCAAACTTTTTTTTTTACCAAACTGATTTACTATTGGTTTGTGAAGATTATCAAGACTGAATGGGGATGGGGAAGGATCATTCGATTGACCTCGCCTTGCACCAATTGGAGGGGACCTGAGGAGCTCAATGAGATTTTTTTTTTTTTTTTTGGGGGGGGGGGGGTGGTGCGCCCCTTTTCCCGTTGGTTCCCAAGCCGATGTTTACCATGTTTTAGCTCAGGAGCAGATCTACGATTGGTCAAGTCGAAAAGTCGGGATATGATCCGTTCGGAGCGAGGCGGCAGCGCGAGTACATCAGTGATATATATATATATCGGTAATGTTTACTATTATACTATTATCCAGCAATGCTGTTTTCACAATGCCGCCTATTGCATACGATGCCAGTACCCTTTCCCCGGTCTACTTAATCCGCTAAATCGAGATAGATCGGGAGCCAGGAGCTAATTGCACGTGGGGGTGTTGCTCAAAAGTTGCAATTGATCGCAAGCTGCAGTTGATCGAAACGTGCCAATCAAAATCATTGTTTCATGCGCGTATTGTTAAATGCGCATACCGTGCGCGAATGAAAATGCGCGTTACAATTTGCAATGTTGCAGTTGATTTGCAGTTGATTACGGGCAACACCCCATTATTATTCTTTCATTACGTATTTACTTCTTGTGCCATCCTCTTAACATAGACACAATTGTTGATGATAAGAGGGTGGCACAAGAAATTAAGACGTCATCGCAAAAATAAGATAACTAAGACCGTTTCGTGCAATCGGCCCGAGATCGGCCTTT
>BQKZ01000151.1:168983-196042 GCA_036244855.1 Temnopleurus reevesii | reverse complement strand
ATGAAGAAAAGGCAGATGATCAAACTGAAAATTATAGCAAAATCAGACCAATGTCAATGTGAGACATTTTCACAGTATGTTTGTCTGAGTTTTCTTCATTCAATGAGAACATGAAAATTCCAAGGGGTTGTTTCCCCTTTAAGAAAAAATGCAATCAGCCTGACTGCACATTTCAAGTGGACCTCGCATCGTGGAACATTGCCACATCAGCGTCACCCAAACAAACCTCTCACACGTAAACTTTCTAGCGAGGAATTGCGTCCAAAACCGAGTGATGCTTGCCTCGGTGATTAAGCATTGCAAACACACATAGTTCCCCCGGAGGTATCGTGACACATTCGCTAGAATTGAGATGATCAATACTCAAACACTGCTTCAGGAAAAACATCTTGTTTGCACAGGAAGATGTTGACATTTTTTAAAACAAAAGGAGAGATAACAGCCTCAAGCAAGGTGTAGAAATGGCTACAAATGCACAATGCAAAACATCCAGCATTCTAAATATAGTGCAAAGCTTTCATATAAGTGATATTAGATTGTAATTTTAAAGATTGATTCACCTTTTATTGACATAATGTTTTGGTAAACAAATAAATAAATAACATTTATTATAATATATTGTGTGAAATTTTATTACTGCACTTAAATCTCTCAAAAAAACTATTCTTGATGATTCACAACCAAAACAGAAGAGTAAAAAATGACATCTTAAAAGAAGAAAACAATACATAAATTACTATAGAGTATAATCTTCTATATGTTCTGCAGAAAGTGCTTCTATTTTGAGGAAAACATCTCCCAGATTACACATATATTTCACATCAAAGATATAAAAGAAATTTAGAGTGGAAAATGCCATTTGAAATTAACTAGGAATAAATCTACGTGTCATTATTTCTGATTACTCTGAATTTGAATCTGGTAAAAGTCATTTATTCTATCAGATCAGATGTTAATTTACAAAAGATCTATAAGCAGTACAAGAAAATATTCCAAATATTCATAGAGGCCTAATGAGACAGCGGAGCATTTCTGGCCTGTAGTGAGAAAGTTATTCAGAAATACACTTAGGCAATCTTGTCGCAAATGTCAAGATGATTAGGGTGAATTGATGAGAACACAAAAACATCTCAGAAGCAGCTATCATCCTCTTCCAATTAATAGATTATATCCATTTATAACTAGAAAGTTCAGCTTTAAACTGATATTAAGTGCATTAATATTCATAGAGAGATTACTTACAGAATATGGGCTAATAACGTGTTCATTTCACAAAGAAACCTCTTTTGCCTACGTTTTGGTAAGATGTTGAAAATGAAGATGTAATGCTAATGTCCATTAAATACAACTATTCTTGTTGATAGTTATGTCATTTGAATAGTTATTACTATTTGTTGCCTGATGTTTGACATTTATCATTTCATCTGGGATATCAATATATCTGATTTCTTTTGACAAACCATCAAAAGCCAATCGCAGAAGTGAAAGATGATACAGTTACAAAGCAAATCAAAAGTGTGTAATCTGTTATGTTAACTACATGTATGTTTACAACAGGCCTGGATGTTGCAACCAGGTCATGAAATTATGACTTTGGTATTAAATGAAGTTTGTGATCATCAGGGGTGTGTAGTTTGTGATGATCAGGGGGTGTGAAGTTTGTGATGATCAGGGGGTGTAAAGTTTGCAACACATGACACAAAGATTCTTCATACCCCAGGAATAACAAAAATAAATTCTTCAAAAACCTTTGTGTCCTGCATGAATATCGAGTACCTTGTGTCCTGGGTCACAAACTTTGTGTCCTGCATGAATATCGAGTACCTTGTGTCCTGGGTCACAAACTTTGTGTCCTGCATGAATATCGAGTACCTTGTGTCCTGGGTCACAAACTTTGTGTCCTGCATGAATATCGAGTACCTTGTGTCCTGGGTCACAAACTTTGTGTCCTGCATGAATATCGAGTACCTTGTGTCCTGGGTCACAAACTTTGTGTCCTGCATGAATATCGAGTACCTTGTGTCCTGGGTCACAAACTTTGTGTCCTGCATGAATATCGAGTACCTTGTGTCCTGGGTCACAAACTTTGTGTCCTGCATGAATATCGAGTACCTTGTGTCCTGGGTCACAAACTTTGTGTCCTGCATGAATATCGAGTACCTTGTGTCCTGGGTCACAAACTTTGTGTCCTGCATGAATATCGAGTACCTTGTGTCCTGGGTCACAAACTTTGTGTCCTGCATCAATATCGAGTACCTTGTGTCCTGGGTCACAAACTTCACATCCAAAGTGTAATGTTGAAAAGTTAATGATGCACATAAGGGCTGTTCAATGTACTCATGTGCGTCATCATACATCTGCAGCCTTGCCTCTTGTAGAAGCATTTTAAAGGGGAACCAACCCTTAGAATTATCGTGTCCTCGTTGAATATTAGAAAAAAACAGATGAACAAACTTAGAAAATTTGAGCAAAATCAGACCACCCATTCAAAAGTTACGAATATTCAAAGTCACAGAGATATGACGATCCCTGCTGCTGATGGGCATCCATGCAATGGGCAACATTGACAAAATTTGTTACGTCACGTCGGACAGCTCCTCATTCACTCTGTATACAAAACTTAACATCTTCTTTCTTTTTCGGAAAAGTCATCAAACTGTAGGTTTTGTGCTTGAGTTATAACATTCCTTCATTGATACTGTATGTATTATGAGAAGATCCATGTTGAGCCCTTACTCTAGATTTTACTTTGAACAATGTTTAAAAATTGTATGTACAAAGTGAATGAGAAGCCTTGCCCCTTGTGAAAGCATCTTCATGTATTCCTGTACGTACCCTGGTCAAAATCTCATCACGATAGAGCTTGATTGAATATGCTTTCAATTCTGAGATTTCAGGGAAATACTTAAGAGATACTGCCACGTTTGTCCAATTCATACTGACAAACGCTATCACTCAAGTGATAAATGACTGTATTTTTGATAAATTCTTTAGAGAGTGAAAGTCTCTTTTCATCTATTTTGAGACTCAAGTTCACAACGAGGTAGTGAATTTGATGCTATAATGGATTTGTGTGTCTTCGCTCTGAAAGTATTTTTTCCTCATTTGCACGGAGTACCAATACCTAGCTGTATACCTACATTGTACAGCATGTAGTTCTCCCATACCGTGATATTGATTGAAATAAAATAATTGATTATTTCTCATAATTTGTTTTCTAGATAGGGAGGGGTGGCATTGCAAGAGATACTGCATGTAAGTAGGCATTAAGCACAGTATGTGTTTATATTGTTTTATTCATTGTATTGGCTGTTTGCAGGAATTTGATGTATTTCAGTTTCCCCAACAAATTGACTGAAAATTGAACTTCCCATTTTCATCCCTTGAACTGTTAAAAAAATAATTACTGGTCCTGATTAATTAATTTGTCTTCATGGGTTAGAAATAAAAAAAATTGAGTGCTCCTGCTATAAAGTTGTAGGGTTACACACTTTATTGAGCAATACAACATACATTGTAGATGGGCTAAAAAGAATCTCTAGTTAAAGCCCAAGTATAGTTTTGGTAAAAGCGAATATTTTTATCACCAGATTTCGTCTTCAAATCTACGTGAAGTGAAATATAGTATCATAAACATATTGCACAACAGATTGTGCGAAACATGAACGAGTTTTGGAAAAGCTATAACCTGAAATGTGAAAAATTTTATATCGTGGTGCTTCACCACGCTATTTCAATATTTTCTTTCTTGATAAAGGACAACTTCCCATGCTCAAAATTGGATGAAAATTTAAGAATTTAATTGTTGTGTGTATCTCTATATCATTCTATTGTCAAATCGTGGAAATAACTTTGTATAATATGCTCGATAACGAGCAAAATAATGCTATAACCTAGAGAGGGCGCTAAATATGATTTAACGGTCAAATTTAAATTTTCAAAAGAATCAGTTCGTAAAAAAAGATGCTATGCTCTCAAAATGTGAATACGAATTACATGTCATGATAAAAATCCCCCAAATTCACATTTCTTCATCTTTACCAAAACTGTACTTGAGCTTTAATCTGCATGAGCCTTACACAGTTGGAATTTCTTTCCACAAGCCATAATAGAAAGTAGCTCAGCTGAAATATTTAAACAGAATCTAAAATCCTACCTTTTCAACATCGCATATATATAATTAATTACGTATCCTCTTTATTTTTCTTGCAATTCGCTCCTCTGTACTATGTCTGGTATATAATCTCATCTACATCTTCACATATTATTCATAGTTGTGCCTTGAGAACTTTCTTTTTAAAAAGAGAATTTGGCACCACGTACATAAATTGTATTATTATTATCATCATTATTATATATTATTGGATAATAAATGCAAGGAAATTCTTGATGAAATGTCATCCCAAGAGATGAATTGTGGTTCTATGTCCTGAGCTGATTAGGAAAGTAAGTTATGAAGTGAACGTGAAAAGAAAGAGTAATAAATAATGAATACAATTCTGATATGACAGACCTAGTATCCGAGAGCAATCGAAGAATCAAACTCTAAAGTAACATACTGAGCCAAAGAAGTGCGAACAAGACGAAAGCCGAATTGCAACCTGATCAAATATAGTTCAAGATGAGAGGTTTCGCAGAAAAAGCCCATGGGCAAAACGTAAACCATACTCTCATCTGAAATGGAGAGAGCAAGAATATAGAAGCCAAAATGAGAACTTTCGACCGAAACTCATATTGATAAAAATTTTCCCATAAGTAATGTACAGCATACAGTGAAAATAAAAGATTCTACACCTACATAAATTCAGATAAGTTATAAAGTAAGAGAAGGTTTCAAATGCCTTTATTTTCAATAGCAGTTTTATTTTTGTTTTATTTGGAAAGGCTATCGAGCTGACGAGTTTGTTCAGATTTATTTTCCCTAATTTCGCTACCATGAATTTGCTAATATTAGAACTCCTTAGAATGCCCATGGAATTTGTGTACACATACATGTATCTTTCAAAATATGAAAATTACAACCTGCTAATATGTGCCGTCATGTCTACATTTGCAAGTTATTTGTTCATTAAAATATTGGCTTAGAAACTACAGTATAGAAAAAGCTTTAAAATACTGCAAAATGTGCAAACATGGTCCGAGTGTTTTATGTTTGGTTAGAGTAAATATGATATTTGATATTGAGTAGAGACGTGGGTGCCCTAGATCAGTGTATTCCTTTCTCATTGATACTTTTGAAAATCACACTCGTAGTTCACCCTAATAGTTTTCCATCTTTCTCTCCCTTTCTCTCTATCTCTGTCTCTGTCCACCCTCCCTTCTTCCCTTCATTAGTATGCCTAAAATTTTTCCTCCTATCTCTCACTCTTTCTATTTCATCCTTATCTCTTTTGATTATGAGCCCTTTTGTCTCTCCCCCTACTCTCTCTCTCCTCTCAATAATTTTTCCCATCCCTCCCCTAATGGCTCTCCTAAACTCTCTCTCCCTGCTCCTGTGTATTCTCCCCCTATCTCCCTCTTGCCAGTTGCCTGCTCCTTATCTCCTTCTTTCTCCTCCTCCTCCATGCATCCTATAGAGTTCTTGAATGGCTCTATCTCTCCCGAGTACTCTCCCTGTCTCCCTCTTTCCATTTGCTTGCTCCTTTTCTCCTGATCCCCTTCTTTCCTTCATCTCTCTGTTCTCCTCCCTGCATGCCTACCATAGACTTCTTGAATATAGCTCTCTCTCTCTCTCTCTCACTCTCTCTCTCTCTCCTGCGTATTCTCCGCTGTCTCCCTCTTGAATGTGGCTCTCTCTCTCTCCTGTGTATTCTTCCCTGTCTCCCTCTTGCCATTCACCTACTATTTCCTTCTATCCCCTTCTCTCCTCTCTTCATCTTCCTCTTTCTTCTCCTTGCATGTCTGACATAGAGTTCTTGAATATGGAGCTCTCTCTCTCTCTCTCTCTCTCTTTCTCTCTTGTCCATTCTTCTTCTGTCTCTCTCTTGCCAGTTGCCTGCATCTTTTTCTCCCTATCCCCTTCTTTCCATCTTCATCTCTCTATTCTCCACCTTGCATGCCTACCATACAGTTCTTGAATATGGCTCACTCTCCTCTGTATTCTCCCCTGTATTCTCTTGTCATAACTTTCCTTCTATCTCTTTCTCTCCTTCTTCATCTTTCTCTTCTCCACCTTGCATGCCTACCATAGAGTTCTTGAATATGGCTCACTCTCCTCCCCTGTATTCTCCCCTGTATTCTTTGCCATAACTTTCCTTCTATCTCTTTCTCTCCTTCTTCATCTTTCTCTTCTCCACCTTGCATGCCTACCATAGAGTTCTTGAATATGGCTCACTCTCCTCCCCTGTATTCTCCCCTGTATTCTTTGCCATAACTTTCCTTCTATCTCTTTCTCTCCTTCTTCATCTTTCTCTTCTCCACCTTGCATGCCTACCATAGAGTTCTTGAATATGGCTCACTCTCCTCCCCTGTATTCTCCCCTGTATTCTTTGCCATAACTTTCCTTCTATCTCTTTCTCTCCTTCTTCATCTTTCTCTTCTCCACCTTGCATGCCTACCATAGAGTTCTTGAATATGGCTCACTCTCCTCCCCTGTATTCTCCCCTGTATTCTTTGCCATAACTTTCCTTCTATCTCTTTCTCTCCTTCTTCTTCTTTCTCTTCTCATTCTCGCATGCCTGCCATAGACTTCTTGAATATGGCTCACTCTCCTCTGTATTCTCTTGCCATAACTTTCCTTCTATCTCTTTCTCTCCTTCATCTTTCTCTTCTCCACCTTGCATGCCTACCATAGACTTCTTGAATATATGGCTCTCTCACTCTCCTCTGTATTCTCCCCTGTATTCTCTTGTCATAACTTTCCTTCTATCCCCTTCTCTCCTTCTTCATCTTTCTCTTCTCATCCTCGCATGCCTGCCATAGAGTTCTTGAATATGGCCATGGGGAAATCAAGTGCTTCATCTAGGATGTAAACAACTCTTAATAATTCAATGATGCCCGAAGTACGAATTGCACCACCTCCATGGCTGAATGGACTACTTATCTGCCGCATTTCAACCCTCATGGGGGAGGGGATATTCAATGGTGGGATAGAATAGAAAGTATAAGTGAGGCATTGCAAGTTATTTTCACCCAAAAATGAGCAAGTTTTATTAAAAAGAATGCCTTATTCACCATCTTCTTTAATACATCAACAATCTTCTATCATTTTGTAAAAAATAATTACTTCAGCTTTTGCAATGCTGTGTGACGCAAAGTATTTATGTGCATTTCTAGCCTGTGCAGAAATTCTGAACAGGTAAAAGATAGCAGATGATTTTTAAAAAAGTTCAAGTAGGTCAATAAATCATCAGAAATCTGAAAATGAATTTATACATTTTGCCCATCAATCAAATATAACTTTGTGATGCAGGAGAGATGGATATGATGGGGTACATCAACTGTGAAATGCACAAATCTCTAGCATTTATAAGATCAGTGCCCTATTGCATAAAAAATTGCGTTTAAACGCAAGTCACAAAATCAAACGCAACTCCAATTTCAACCAATCAGGGGCGCGTATTTCGGACTTACCTTAAGTCTTCTTAGTTGCGTTTAAACGCAACTTTTTTTGTGCAAAAGGGCCCAGGAGAAACAATCCTACACTGCTCATCATAGTCCATTCATGATGCATTCAATAGGAAGCTTAATATAAGTCATATGAATAGAGAATTGTTGCTTTCCACTCTTATCAAGAAAGCAATGAGAATACCCTCCCAATATCATCATGACATCCAGTTTCAATTAATTTGAACATGCCGGATAATAATAATAATAATAATAATATGAATATTGATATAGCGCCAGTATCCACCAGGCTCTGACGCTCATGGCCCTCAACGTAGGACACATTCTATCATAAATAATTAACAATGGCAACGATAACAATATTGGATATTTGTATATTGATTCTACTGTATTTTCCAATAATGCAAGATTCTAGCAGCCCTTCAATATCTAGCTCTAGATCTAGAATAGCAATTTAATGCATGATTTTAAGTGCACCTCTAATTGTATTTTTCTCAATTTTTCTTTCTTCCCTTTTCACTTGAATGCACTATACATGTACATGTAGCCTAACATCATACAAGTATGTTTGCATCGCTAATGAATTACCATGACAGCTTCACTCATTCATTCCTTCCTCATCAGTGTATTGTACAATGTACTTGATTTCTTAAATACCACTCTTATAATTATGTAAGTAGTAACCATGGCAACAGTGAAACCTAATAAGAATTCAAACATCCATCACTTCCCACTATATTTCCACACCAATAGACTGACCTTGAAATTATGTGAGTGTTGGGAGACTCAATAATCAATAAATAAATCCATACAGCAGATATTAATGCATACCACACCATATCCCAATGCAACCATAGTTTTTTTTCTCTCTAAGAACGTTCTACCCTGGGAAGTTGTACTTCCATTCTTAACAACGGTAAAATGCAACTGTTTGCGGAATAACAAAACACTTGAGAGTGCAGGGAGGAATAATTCAAAGTTAATGGATGTTGATGGTAACAGAGGGAAAAAATAGTGAATTCAACCATTAACAGCGGAAAGTGATCACCAAACAAAGATGGGCATGAAATGATGCTGCTTGACTGCTGGTTAAAGCTCAGTTACGAAATTATAATACAGTCAAACCTCGTTATAACGAGGACCTTGGGACCAGAGAAATTATCTCTTTATATAGAAACCTTGTTATAACAAGGCCAAAATACAATAAAATACAAAGAGATGGGACAAGACAAACTACCTTGTTATAACGAGATCTTATTATATCAGTGCTCTTTATCACAAGGTTGGACTGCATTGGTAAAGATTTTTTTTTAAATCTTGATAAACCTACATGTATGAAATAGGACCATGTTTAGATGCACAAGCTGATACATTTAGCATCATGGAGTCAAATTATTTAATTCTGTTCACCTCAGAATAAGAATCATGAATTATACATGTTCCTCATTCAATGGTAATTTAAACACATCCCACACAAGAGATCACAACAAATCATACTCACAGAATAGTCTGCTTTAAATTAAAAAGGTTACATGACTGTACTGTATAGACATCGTCCGGTAAAATAAAAGGCCAACATGTATTGCCTTGATATGTTTTGACATTTCTGAATGACATTTGCAAGCTTAATGATAGGTGATATAACGGTAAAACCTCATCAGAGTCAATTTCATAATCCATCAAATTGTTTAGCATCTCACTGCAAAGTGTTACATTAGTTGCAAGCATAGACCCCAGTCTTCAGATTTTCAAAGAATACATGAAAAGGCCATCGAGTCCAGAGTTGGAGGTTACTATCCCAATAAAATAACATTTTAGTATCAAACTTTTCAAACAAAATTTAAAGCAATGGCATTATGCATTTTTGAAATGTTTCAAACCATATCTGTAAAATGTCTATGTTTTCTGAGGGACCGATATTTTACAAGCTTTTACTTTTTAAAGGGTTCCTCCATTTCCATTGAATGTAATATTATAATCTTATCATAAAAACATTCAAAATTATGTCATCAAATCCTCTATGTACAAATTATTATTTGTGTTTTGATTATGTTTTGCATTTGATTTTTACATTTCCTTGATTTGTTGAAAATAGCATTGTATTGTTTTGTATATATATACATGTATCATTCATATGAACATGAAACTTTTTAATTGAATTAAATTGAATTGAATATCTTTTCATTAGGCGTCAAATTTCTGAGGGAAATTCAATCCAATTTTGCAAGATATGCATGATCATACATTCAAGCTACTTGTACAAACTTTTTTTTAAGTCCTAATTGTCCTGTTTTGCAATGGAAGTGTTTCATAAAGTTGGTGATTTCTGTTTCAAATTCATGTTCTAAAGTGCTTATTTGTTTGTGTTAATGTTGAGACTTTGTCACTGAAATCTTCAGATATATGTACAATGATTTCTGTGCATGAGCACCTACATGTATCAAGAGGTTGAGAGAACCTAGTGGCTTCAAGCAGCGGCAACAGAACTCATCAGTTATGCATACAAGCGAGATACGGTAATTGATTTAGCCAGCCAAATCTTACAGCTCCTAATTCAATTATTGGATCATAAGCCAATAAATAGCCGATTGAAAATCCAGATTGGCTGGTTTTCATTTTCCCTCTTATCACCCTTTTCGTTTCCCCTGACAGGATGATTTTTCGGAATGGCAATACCCCTTTAGAAAGGCAAGCAATGGATTATTTGATGATGTGAAGAATCGATTAAAACCGCTGCAAAATGGTGGAACATTCCAACGAATCTTAGGCTTGGCCTGAACTCAACATTGTGCACAACCATATAGGCAACCGATCTGTAAAATAATGTGACCTCACACAGGGGCCATTTGTCATGAGGAAAATCAATTTACCCGTATCTTCTCTCTGAACTTGACATTTTGATTACGATAGAATTACTTGGTTTTTTTTTGAGAGACCAATTCAGAGTCCCTAGAACAGAACATGAGTGAAATTTCACAAGTTTATCTGGTTAGTTCAATCCATGGGATCCTTTTACATTGACAGAAATAGCTTTACACACATTACAATCAAGACTTGCTTTAAATGTAGAATCAGCCCTAATGCTTCTCAAGAGCTGTGAACGTTTAAAACATGAGTGGATATCCAAGCACCCACCACTGTACATGGCAATGATAAGAATCAAGATTTGTAATTTAAAACAATGGTGAGTCCTTCAAAGGGGATTGCTAGTAACATTATAATTTCAATCCCATGGTCAAATCAAAATTCATATTTTACGGTCATGCTCTAATAGGGCTCTTTTGGTGAAAATGCATTTGCCGTCAATGCTCTTTTATCGTGGAACACACTCCTTCATATGTAATGCTGGTTCCTTGGCATCATTCAAACGTGGTCTTAAAGAAGAACGAAACCCTGCATTTTATATTCTCTCAGTAGATGGAGAAAAATAAAATGAACCAACTGTGAAAATTTGAGCATAATCCAAAGATCCATTCAAAAGTTATGAATTTACAAAGTTATAGTGAATGTCCCGTCATGGGAATCCTCGAGTCGGCAACGCCGACCAATTAGTAGTCGTCTACGTTCAAATCTGTGACGTATTTGTGGACAGCTCTCCATTCATTCTGTACACAAAATTTAACAATTTCTTCTTTTTTCAGAAAAGTGGACAAAATTTTCCCTTTTCTCGTCAGTATTATAGGTGTTGGATAATTCTTCAAGTATTGTTGGAAGAATAATGTTGAATAGTTATGGTATATTCAATCAAATTCCATAATTATAAAAAATCATGTACAAAATAAATGGAGAGTTGTCCGCATATCGTCATAGATTTGTTAAGCGTTGCCAATTCAAGGATCCCCATGACATGGGATAATTGAAACTTTGAAAATTCGTAACTTTTGAACGGACTGTCCAATTAAACTCAAATTTTCACAGTTTGATCATCATATTTTTCTTCATCGACTGATAGCAAATTAATTCCAGGGTTTCATTCCACTTAAAGACATATGTCACGAGTGGATGGGAAAAATTGTCATTTAGTAAATTTAATTTATGTTTATTTTGTTATGATTGTATAACTGTAGAAAGTTTTTTAAATGATCGAGGTAAAAATTTGCATGTTCTAGCCGAACGCTTCTATTTCTTTTGTTATGGCTCATTAAACACCACGACGGGCATTCCTTTCTTTAGGTTCTGTTTAGGAGAACGCCCAAAACTAATGCACTTGATATTACACTTCGCTTGGGTGAGGATGGACGCCAAAGAAGGCTCCAACAGGGAAACCATGAATTTATTTTCCGTTTTCTGGGAATTTCTGTAACTCTGCTTGTTGGTGCAGAGGGTTTCCAGTCATGTACCATTTATGTCCGTGTTAAACTCACTAACGTGGTACTGTAAGCGACATTTCATTTATATATTGTATGTGTGACTCAAATTATTGATGTAATAGAACTTGTTAAGTAGGCGTTCTGCATTCAAAATTAATAAGTGAATGTAGACCTCTTCTGAATGCACTAAAGATACTATTAAGAGTTACGGAAATTGTGAAAGGTTATTTATGCTAGATTTCCTTGTATTGTTCTTTAGTAAAATATTTTCAGGAATGAAATCAATTTAATTATTTGACACTTAAATAGCCACTTTGTCATCCTAGGCGTGTACCAAAGTTCAACTAGGTTTATTCAGTAAAGGATTCAAACGGATAGAAACATTATGTTGTATGGTTTGTGTGTAAGTGTTGATGTTTGGTCAGTATGTGATAAGATTGAGGACAAATCGCTCGACAGATATATGGATTTTGTTCTTTTGTATAGAGTTTGTTCCTGGAACGGGAATCTTCTCCAAGTATGGGCCAAGGTCGGGTTAACGCCACGTCAACGTCCCGTCAACGTCACGTGAACGTCACGCCAACGTCAAGTCAAAGTCCAGTCGACGTCCAGACCAAGTCGTCGCGCGTGCACGTCGCGACACCGATGTTCCCTCTACAGTCGTCGACCATGTTATAAACCGCCATGATCATCAGACATTGGGGCCCCAAGCTACGCTGAACACTTAATCAGGTTTCTGGTGGGGGTGTGTGTATGATGTGTAGGGTGTGTCTGTGTGTTTGATATTTCAGTAAATGGTGTCCGAGGGACAATTTGTCCGTGTAACGTTTTGGTCCGGGTAACAAATAGTTTTTATTTCTCTAAATCGCCATATCCATTTTAATTGACATACTACTCCGAGTAATATGCCCACGGTTCAACAAAAGGTCAATTGGCCCTAACATGTCTGGCTGATGGTCAAACACACCAACAGGTGGTGACAGGTTTCACATTAATGTCTTCATGACGAAGGCTACATCCATAAAGCATCCATAAAGCGTTCCATCCCATAATAATCATATAAAATAAGAAACCCATCCATACTCCAGGCTTTTTTGTTGTGTGTGAGTTTACGACTCCACACCTTTCATATTTGCTGCTCCAGGCCCTAAGTGGCCGGCACAAGGAGCACAGAGCCTTGTATTGCGTTATTCTCCAAGTGAAGAATTAAACTGTGATTCATATTTGTGTTATTCTCCAGGTGAATAATTAAACTGTGGTACTGAACTTGAAATGGTGACTGGCTCTATTGTTATTATTTGGACGTGTGCCGGCCCTACCTTGTAGCACTAGACTTCTAGAGACTGACATAGAGTGTTACAGATATTTCAGTAAATGGTGTCCGAGGGACAATTTGTCCGTGTAACGTTTTGGTCTGGGTAACAAATTTTTTTTTCTCTAAATCGCCATATCCATTTTAATCGTATTGTTTCTCTAAAAAAGTCTTGATTTGAATTGTACCCATTTATATATCCAATATTGTTATCACCGCATATTCATTTTCTTTAACCGAATGTCTTCAAATTTATATTAAAGGTTCATTCAACTTAATCCAAGTTTTTATGTGATTTATTTGAGTGTTCTAGCGGGTTGTCCTCTCCTAGTTTACATCCTACTTTTAATAAAAATTCTTTTTTTTTTCAACCCTACGTGCCTCTGAATAGGTAGAGAGCAGGCGTGTTTATCAAAATCAAATGTACTTTATTATTAATCTGTGTATAATTCTCCCTATCGCATATAGCTCTCCGAATCTGAATGCCTGCAGCGCACTAGTTATGTTGGCCCAGATTCTTGGCACAGGTACTTCAGGTTCTACAGTAAACTTCGTCAGCAGCTTGTAATGTCATATTTTTTCATCAATTTTTGCGAATAAAAGCATCATTTTACATATTTTTCTTTCATATCTGCACTTATTTGTTATATGGGTTTCTTTTGCAATGCTGGGCTTCCGATGCAAAACAAGAAATTACGCTAAATACCCATGGATTGAAATTTCATAGATAGAATACAGTGAAATCCAGATACCGGTAGCGCGCACTTTATCCCGGAAGTGAGCGTGCCAAAGCCAAAGTGTGTGAACCCATGATGATATTTTCAGCATATATTTCTTATATTGTGATATTATGCTTCATAAGGGATACCACAATTAAATTCAGATTGTCTTAGATCTGTATTCAATTGCTGCATGATGTGTTTAGGAAGCACCTCTGATGCTTCCAGGTTTGGTGGGTATGCGTAGAGCGCTTGCCCCATCTTCCCATGTTCCTCTCACTCCTCCACTCCTATTATGCTTCATAAGAGGGTACCAAAATTCAATTTCAGATATTAAGCTCACCTGTATTCAACTTCTGCATGATGTGTTTGGGAAGCACCTCTGATGCTTCTAGGTTTGGTGGGTATGCGTAGAGCGCTTGCCCCATCTTCCCATGTTCCTCTCTCTCCTCTACAACGTTCATACACGTGGTGAGGATGTTACGTCTGAAATGAACCACTTGTGGATCCTTAATAGAGTCAAACTCGTTGATGGGGACACCAATGGCTGCACCTAAAGTGAAAGAAATATTTAAAAATTCAGTTTGAAATTTAAAAAAAAAATGGGCGGTGTTTCACCAAGTCGTTCTTAAAGTTACGCACAACTTTCAGAAAGACTGGAGAACGTCAACTAGTTTAATATGCGTAATATTCTCAATCATTTGAAACAAGAACTGGTAACCAGACGTGCATAAAGTCTTTCTTATCTTGGTGAAACACTGCCCTGGAAACATTGTCCCATCTGTGGCTCGAGTGATGGTTTCAAACATTGAAATATTTATTGATTGATCACCATGATTAATTGTAAGCAAAGTCCATCAAGTCTAAAAGGAGTTATGGCTTAGGTTTCATATTAATAAATTCTGCTTTGACAGGGCCGTTATTTCAGAATCATGACAAGAATACAACTCCTTTTAACATCATTAGCTCTTTAGGCCCTTGCCATTGGTCTCCTATTCTTGCTACTACAATCTGCCCGTTTTCAATCCCCCCCAAAAAAAAAATATTTCTAGACTATGTAAGGCTTTCTTCATACCCTCTTTCTCATTCTTCCTCCTTATTCCAGTTCTTTGCACATTTTTGCTTTCTTGCTTCATGTTGTACATATATGCCTCTCACTAATTCTATCTGCTCTTTGCGTCCTCCTCACCATGGGATATCCAAATCCATTATCCTTCGTTTTAACATCTTCTTGCTCCTCCTTTGCTTACAGTTGTATGCATCACTCTCCTCATTAGTGATCATCTTTCCACCCTCCTTCATATTTTCCTTCTCCTTTCCTGCTTCTCTTCTGATCCCAATTCATGTTTTCCTCCATCCCTCCCTTAATGCATCTTCTTTTTCAACCTTATCTCCTTCAACCACCATTCTCCCTTCTCTGATAGACATACCTTTTCTACTTTTTTGCATACTCCATCCCTCCTCTCTTCCCTTCCAATTGCCTTTTCTTCCTCATCACTCTCTTTCTCTACGTAATTCACCCACTCTTATCTTCTTTCGTTCTTCTTCCTCTTTCCAGTTCTTTTTCATACTCTGCTACATTATCTCTGGATGAATCCCTTGCTCCTCCTTTGTTTATGCATTATTCTTCTCTTAGGAAAATTATCTTTTTCACACCCTCCTTTATATTCTCCATTTCCTGCTTTTCTTCTTAATACTATATTCTTGTTTTCCTCCTAAATATTCTTCTTCTCTCTATCCCTCCCTCATTATCCCCCTCTTTCTCAACTTACACTCTTTCAATCCCCATTATCCCTTCTCCTTTTCAACATTCATGTTCTACGCTCCATCTCTCCTTTCCTCTCTTCTCTTCCAATCAGATTTTTCCTTCCTCACTGTTCTCTTTCTCTACAGTCAACAGTATTTGTTTCTTTGAGCAGGCAAATATTTCTGATCGTGCAATGGCGGTGGCATATTTTTCAACTGCGCGCGGTTCACCCACTCTTATCTTCTTTTGTTCTTCTTCCTCTTTCCAGTTCTTCTTCATCGTCTGCTACATTATCCATCTCCTTCTCATTATCCCTCCATGCATCCATTGCTACTCATTTGTTTATGGAAGAAGAAGTTTTAAGAATGCAGCATTACCAGTAACTTCCGACTCCGCTCCCCTCGATAAAGATGCTGTAAGGAATTTTTCTCACAACCGCCCACACCGCATGATACACAACAGATTCAAGCCCTCTCCAGGACAGCGCCTACGCTTTTTGTGAGAGAACTCATTCAATATTCAAGATTCAAGCAATATTCTACTCTTAAGAAAATTATCTTCTTCAACCCTCCTTATACTCCTATTCCTTCTTTTTTTCTGATCATTTTTCTTGTTTTCCTCAATCCCTCCTTCTCAATCTCAACCTACACTCGTTTGATCCTCATTCTCCCTTCAAAATTTTGTTAATTACATACAAAGCACAGCATGGTTCTTCTCCCTCTTATTTAGCTGATCTGCTTAAACAATACACCCCATCTCGAACCCTTCGATCAAGTAATCAGTCACTTCTGTCGACACCAAAAATAAACACACAATTTTATGGTGGTAGAGCTTTTTCAGCTGCAGCTCCTAGTCTCTGGAAGGGACTTCCAAAAACCATCAAAGAAGCTCCAACAACTACAACTTTCAAATCCTTATTGAAGACCCATCTATTTGCCTTGAAATAATTAGTTCTTGAACATGATGCGCTTGTCTTCTCAAAAATTTATAATTTTTTTTTGTTAATCATCATTGTTTTATTTTTTCATTAGATATAGTCTAGTAACTAAGTTTGTACATGTAGAAAATGTTAAGTTATGTTATTTGCAAATTGCAAATTGTTAAAATTGTACAACGCATAGAGAATTCCTATGTTTTATTATGCGCTTTATAAATATTGAATTATTATTATTATTATTCTCTGATACACATTCCTTCTCTTCCAACCACCTTTTCTTTCTCATAATTTCCTTTCTCTCTGTAATTCACCCATTTTAATCATTCTTTCTTCCTCTTCATCCCACTTTAATAATATTCTCTTTCATAAATGTATCTTTACTTCTCATTAGTGAAGAAGAGCAATCACGATAATTACGAAGATCGGTTTTCCTCTGCAACCCACATTTACTCCTGAGTTACTAATAAACAGATATCTCAATGACAAAACCTACATGTACTGTACTACAGCATGCTTCAAAAACTATGTATGTTTTTTTCCACTTAAGTGTGTAGATTACAGAATTCCACAATGCACGAATAAACCGCTGCGGGAGTTGTACAGAGTAGAGTTTTACTGACAAATAAAAAACATGCTTTCCGAGTGTTACTAAGTCTATTTCCTTTCTTTATTGTATCATCAGGCAGTCAACTACGTATATTGTATTCTAAGAAAAAAATAATAATTCTACTAATATTCACTGAATATATGTAAAAGTAAATGTGGTACAAGCTGATTATTCATTATGATGGGGACCAAAATCATAAATCAAATAAATCTGAGTTTGATTTAAGTCATTTTAATAAGTGAAGTAATTCATACATTTCACTATTTGAGAAGATTGGCTACACGACATGCAAGTGGACAATTAGCGACTGCAATCTAATTTTCTGCCTCAATCGCAAAATGGGAGAGAAAGTGGAAACAAAATTATTCAATCAGCCATGAAGCAAAATCAATCGTCCACACAAGCATCCATTTTTAATCATGATATGAGGGTCAATGCAAACCAATTTAATTTGTTTGTGAAAGCCATCTACCTTTACAGGGCAATCTCCAGGCATTTTACAATGCAAGTATTGCATACTGAATTTTATTGTTTGCATGCTCCAGTTATGTGTTATGTTAAATGGAAGCTGACAATGCTCAGTAACTCATAAATTCAACTATGAATCAGAATATCAAAACATGTGTCATTCCCAATCTAATTGTACAGTTTCATAGCTGCCAACCAGTACGGATTCCTTTCCACATTTCAACTCTATTACACATAGCAAGGGAGTGTTGAATTGAATAGATATTCAAGATCAGTTTGCAGGCGAAGAAGAATATAAACCAACACACCTGTTTCTCCCATAAAAATGCTTTTTCATCCACCGAATGAATGTTTTGCTGCTATACAAAATGGCATATCTCTCGATCTTATAAATAGCTTCCAGATGCTTTCCAGCTGATGCCATTGATTCAAGGAGACAAAAAGGTGGTATTGTGGACATAACAATGTCTTACTTAATTACTGATTGCCAAATAATAATGTACTCCAAAAGCAAGTAAAATAGGAGAAAAATACGGATTTCGGTTGGCAGCTCTGCAGTATGCATCAATCACACTAAAAACAGCATATATTTTGACAGATAACTCATGTTATCAGATCTTAATAACACCATCAATTGAAATACCTGGCCAGATGGACTAAAGCTCCCTTTGCATACTGTATATATGTACATTATACATATTATGGGTGTGATTACTGTACAATGTATATTCTGTAATGTTCAGCAATGTCATACATGCTAGTAAAGAGTATTATATCCCTTTTTAGACAAATCATTAAATATTTCAGAATTGGAGAACCCACTGCACATGCTGCTGACCAAATAGGGGATGCAGAGGAATCAAACCATTGTAATATCAATTTCCTTTCCCCCAAATCAATATCTGCAAGAACACAAGATTGTGACTATTTTTGTAAGTTTGTGATCAATTTGAAAGGCAGAGTGTGTACTAGTCCTTTGCTTCAACCATCTAACAAAAGGGAGGCAACATCACCATAAATCATTCATATGTTTCTTGTTCTCATGTCAGCAAGGGAGCTTCCCTTGAAACACTTTGTAACTCTTTGTCACGTTGAAAGGGTATCTTGACTTCCATCCAGGCATACTGCATGGACGGGGGACTCTTATCATCAGCCATGAAAAAATGGTTTGGTTGCCCACGAATGCCATTTTTTTAAAATACTGTTGGTCATTTCAGAAAAAGAAGTTTTATCTATATATTTCCTTTAATTTTGTCTTTATTTTCTATGAAAAATTAAACCATTATTTTGGCCCCCGAACTAACCATGACCTTAGAATTCTCCCAAAATGAAAGCACCTTCAAGAAGCAGATAGCTTGGAAACAATGACCTAGGGGCCAAGAAATTGAAGGAAAAAAAAAACATTTTTCTTATATAACTAATATAATCATGAATCTCTTTTGATTTCTTATGTGAATGAAAAGTAATGAAAATGCAAAAAAACGTAAACTAAAAAGAAACCCCGGGTCAGCCCAATTTTTAGAGGGTCAGTCAGTGGAGGACAATCAAAACATTTTTTTTTGCATGATCTCGAGACATTATTAGAGCATGCATTAACATTATGGACCAATGGGAACAGAATGTAGGAGAGATGAAATGGATCAATATTGACACAACTCTACTATTAACAAGCATGGTAATGTACATGTATAGTGGACAGGATAGTCAGGGTTGAGAGGGAATTCAAAAAGGATCAGGAAGAGGAACCCAGGGTTGACTATGCTGCCGAGACCTAGTCGTAGTATGCATCCTCCAGTTTACTCCTGTCCATCATATTTAGAATGGGTAAAATGTTCAAGAGACATGGAATAACATTGAACAAAATGGTTTTAAACAATCAAAATGAGATAAGGGGAGTATGCAACATTTGGCAATAGTAACAAAAACATTGCATCAAATAATGCAGAAAATGAGAAGATGGACATAAAATTTACCAAAATTTGAAAGGGAGATTGCCAAGAATCAGGGAAAATGTCAGTGAGTTAAGGAAGGATGGGCGAATAGGCATACAGACTGGAGCATTAATTTAGAAAGACAAATACACAATTTAAAAACGGTCTGCAGACTAATCTTAGATGTACATTATAAAATCCCGCTCTATTTTTCAGTAAGTTAATGAGTCTGTTTTGGTGAAAAACATCTATTTTTATCATATCAAGCCATCAGGTGCAACAATTATTAGCTACTATATGAAGGAGAAGATATAAATAACAGTTTGCTTGTGTCCAAAAAAGCCACCAGCATTTGTAATGCAGAATTGTTTTTTGCATCAAGATGCTTAAATGTATTATGGTAAAATAAAAAGGATTTTTAAATGAAAAAAAAAAACAGTTGACTTATAAATGTACAGGTATTAGGATTTCAAAATGTAAATGGTATTGATTAATCTGGGGGGAAAATTGATGCACGCAATGAATTCAATAATTATGATTATTATCAATTTAAATTACATATTCGCACTATTAACGCAATCAATCACTATTCTGTCTTTAAATTGGCAGCGATGAAATTTGAATCAAACATAATCATGTCTCCAAATTTACAATCCATTGCTGAAAAATGTGTATCTAAGACACAATTTCTGATATACATGAAAAATCATGACTTTTTCATTGTCAATCATGTTGCCGATTTATTTAGAGGTTGTATGATGATTTTAGTGATCATTTTCCTTTTGAAAATTCTCTGCATCAAATGACAAATGGTGACATTATCAATATGGTCAGATCTTGTGTGGATCTGCTGTATATCTTTTTAAGGCCCGAATCAAAAGTTATGGAACCAAAACAGCAAATGTGTTCAATCACCCTGAAAGAAAGAGTCCAGTCTATTACAGACGAATACAAAAACAAATAATATCATACTCAAGCAAAACAGGTAGAGTGAGGTACAGAGTACATGCACATTGTACATGGAGGGGAAAGGGAGGAAGAGAGATGTTGAAGCTCTTAATTCACTTTCAATATGGTACAATTAAAATTTTGCATTTTTCAAAAGTGTGAAATCTTGTAGGAAAGAAAATGAAATATATAGAGTGAAGTTGGTACTTCAGCCCACTTCAATGATTACCTACATGTACAATACAAGACGGACTTCTAAGCTTACCTGTTATCAATACAATACTCAGGACTATGGGTTGACAGTGGGATCGCTGGATTACAGTATATATTATTTATTATTATTTAGATTTTGTAGTGATAATTGGTAGCAAAGCATTATGTGCCTACATGACACACTGCATTGCTTTCACCTTACCCTAGGCTAAGGCGAACGCAATGCAGTGTGCCATGTAGTCAGAGATTGCATACATGTACTCTGTATCACACTCTGCACATGCTCCCATCGAAAGCCTAGGGTCTGTACTTGCAGACTACATGTGGGGGCAGAGCAAAGCCCATTGTTGTAATATTAAGAATTGTACCTACCTATTTCATAGTTGAGCATCTTCTCCTCCCTGTTACCAGCCGGCTCTACCACCTTCAACCAAGGCTGGAACAGTCTCAGATCACACATCCGTCTCCCTTCATCATAGAACTCCTCCTTCTCTGCATCCTGAGTGATGGAGACAAAGATATAGCTGGAGGCCTCCCCCAGGAGATGGGCTAAGGGATACTTGTGGGCCTCCCTCCACAGCATGGCCTTGACTTTCTCCAGGGTGGCCTCCCTCACGCACTCCATCGGTACCAGGATCCCGTTTGGGAGCAGGCACTCCACCCGGATCTTGGAGGGCATCAGGTGTGACCCCCATAGTTCACCTGACGATGGCGGCATTGTTGAAAGAAATTAGTTTTTCAGTATTCACTGTGAAAATGTCTACTGCTATCTCCAAGCAGTTGCCTTGTTCTCCATATCCACCATTATCTCTTGTAAACTGTGCTTATTCTTGTTCCAGAAAATAATAAGTGTCTTTTCATGCAGTATCAAATGGTAGAAAGTATGTTTTTGCTAACTCCATGTGATCATCTCAAGAATTAAACCCATTAGTTGAGGTGGATTAATGATGATCAGGCCATGTGTTTCCGTGCAAGTACAAATGATTGAGAGTTTGGTCAACTGTTTAGGAAACAATTCCATGAATGAACACACAATAATTTCAGCTGGTCCGTTTCCACCGATCAGTGAAAAGTGTTTCTGCTATCTCCTTATGTCTGCTGAATTTTGGTTTCCGTATAAAATATTAAATGAATATTATCAAGAACATCTGTGTCATTTTGCAACGTCTTTATCCATCATGTCAGCCATGAGTTGTCCGATGAATCAAGTGAATCAAGAATTCCAAGCAAGAGACGAGATCAAGTGTCTTTACATTCTGGAGTTGGTAGAGCTGCCTAAACCTGTTATTACCGTATAATCTTAATATTCTCTCTTCAGAGATTATGAGTTGTGTCAGTCGAGTTGTAGTTGCTTACAATGCCAGTGAACTGTTAGATCACCTACCCGTATTTGTCTTGTTCATATATTCGCAGAGTTGACTGGCAATTATTACTATGCTGTGCTACCTACGCACCATGTTTAAACATTTCATACTGATGCTGACGTTTTAAAGTCTCATCATGGAGTTTGATGATAGTTGAGTGTGCAGATGAACTATCATGCTAATGCTTTACTGAAATGGCATACCATTGCTTCTGTACAGCTACCAACACCATCAGATAAACTGATAAACATGTGCTTTGTATAAACTGAAAGTCTCTACATCCCAGTCACCTGTATTTCTGCAAGACGTCTCCTCATGGAAGCCAAGTAATTTTCCAAGGAAGGCAATTCAGTCAACAGTGTTACAGCCTTTAAACTGTAGATCATTCAAATTATTAAACTTCAGTTCATAAATATGCTTCTGATACTTGTACAGGAAGCAAATCTGCAGTTTCCAGTAAATTATGGTGTTTTGCAAGATCTCTGAGAAGACGCAGAAAATTTGTGATCCAGAGAACACTCTTATCTTTGGTATTTTCAAATTAATTCAGATAAATCTTATGCAGGAATGTACCTCTGAATATTTTTCATTTCATATTTTGATGACTCTCATCAATCAATTACAGCATTTCAAACTCATATGGCACAAGTTCTCACATGGACCCTGTTAAATATCCTTTTTTCGTTGGAGACAATTACACAATCGTCATGGCAACATAGCTGTAAGTGGCTTTATCTTGTATATAATCCAGTCCTTGAGATATCACAAGCTTGTACCCTGTATTTTCCAGGACTCTGTTATCTCGAGAGGCTCATGAACACAGACAGACTGTTTATTTTTTGAGTATGAAGTGTGTTTTCCCCCTCACAGTTGAAAGCAAATGAATGTTCTAGCATGTCTTGAGAGTGGATAACGTCCTTTGAATTGGTTGAGAAACATGTGAGTAAATACAATGTAATAGGATGTTTCTCTATTCCCTTGTGTTTAACCTGCAGTAAGAAAAGAGGAACACATATAATACATTAAAAGGAACTCATGTTAAAAAAACAGGAATCTCGGGCATCAGTTGGCAAACTCTTTTTAACCCATACACTGTACAGATGGATAATTATGGGAAGATCAAATCCTCAAGGTACATGTATGTTTATTCAAATTGATGTCATGTCATTGTTTTATTACCTTCCCTCCAGTGAGAAAATGTCACCTTTAAGTGAAATCTTGGGAGTATCTTCATACATGTATTAAAGAAAGTTTGGCAAGATGAGAAAAAGGAAAATGCACTGAGAATTTGGGGTCTATTTCCTGTAAATTGCCATCTCGTCCAATGACCGTTTCTTCCAAACGCGATTCGTCCAACATTACTTCGTCTATAAAACATTTTGTCCAATAAACATTTCGTCCAATTGCCACTTTGTCCAATAACCAATTTGTCCAATATCTCGTTCATCCAATAGCCATTTTGTCAAATAACCATATGGTCCATCTTTATTTGTCCAATTGCCTATCGTCCAATCATCATGTGGTCTAGTCCTACTTCGTCCAATGATTGCTTTGTCTAGTGTCACTTTGTCCAATCATCAGATTGTCCAACGTCATTTGGTCCAATTACCGGTTAGTCTATTGTCAGTTTGTCTACCATTAGTTCGTCTAATTATCACCTTGTCCATTTACCAATTGGTACAATTAACATTTAGTCTAATCATCAGTTAGTCTAATTATCATTCAGTCCATTCTTCGGTTGGTCTAATGCCCAATTAGTCTAATTACCGTTTGGTCTATAAACAATATTTTCCATGTGTTGACAACACAACAGTGTAGTTCTCGGAGTTGTGTGTTTTACACAAGGCCTATATTATACATGATGGTGTATGTGTTTTTGTTTATCGCGAAGGGGAAGGGTTACTTATCTAAGTAAAACTCTGTATGTGGGGGGGGGGGGGGAAGATGGATGAAAAGGAGAGTTTACGAGTTTTAATTGTTAAATACTATATTTTGATTATAAACAATTGCTTCACTATTTTGAATCACATAGTCGTACTGCGGGTCTGTCCATGCAGGGAGATGTTGGTCAGTTAGTCTCGCTGGTCCATGCATGCAAGTTTTGTCTTTGAAGGGCCCTGCTGTCAATGACATTCAGATATTACGGTAAATTTACGTACCCAAACAATGTTGTTCAAATAAACATGAATGACATACGGATTACTAGACGCAATGGTAATTGGACCAAGTGTGTATTTTAGACTAAATGGTTATGAGACCGACTGGCTATTAGACCGGGCGAGTATTGGACCAACTAGAAAATAGACGAAATGATGATTGGACTGATCAGTTATAGACCAAATGGATAATGGACCAAATAGTAGTTAGACCATATGGAAATTAGACCAACTGACTATTAGACAAACTAGGATTAGCCCAAATGGTTAATGGACAAGGTGATATTGGACAAACTGATGATTGGACGAAGTGAGAATAGCCCAAATGGTTATTGGACGAATTGATTATTGGACCAAACGTTAATGGACAAAATGGCTAGTGGACGAACAGGATATTGGACTAACTAGTTATTGGACAAAGCGGCTATTGGACGAAATGAATATTGGACAAAACGGTAATTGGACGACCTATTGTTAGACGAAGCTTATTTGGACGAAACGGTCATTGGATGAGATGGGGATAAATCCTATTTCCAGTACAGTGAATGTGAAAGTTTCAGCTTATAATCACTATCATATTGAAAACATATACTGAAATGAGGTCACCACATTCTTTTTTTGTTGCGTGAAAACACAGAGCTTACAACATTGGGGTGAAATATTAATATAAAGTCATGAACAGTGGCATTACCATCCAATTCCTTGAATTGACCTCATTACTATTTCACCAAAATACATAATTTTTTGGTTGTTTATGACAAATTCTACACCAGAGACTCCAGACCTCCTACTTTCAGCAGGAGATCTTCGGACTGTTTCACAAAAAAGTCCATTTTCACAAAATCTCCAAGTCTCCAGCTTGAATTTGAATTTCTCCAATTTTACCAACAGTGGTTGTCCCTTTTCTCCTATTCAACTACCCTTTTGGCAAAAACTAATTCAAACCAATGAATTTTACCAAATTTGATGTCACAAGTTCAAAATGTAACCCTAAAATAGCACTGGATAGATATAATACTCAAAATTTCCTCAGCGAAAAAATTTAATTTCAAGGGCCACTTGCACAATGAACAGAAGTCTGTTGTTTGGAAGGGGTCTTGACGGGAGAATCTCCCAATTAATCAGGGCTAAAGGTTGGAGTTTCTGAGCACAACAAGCTCTGATGACATGACTCTCGCCTTTCAACCAGAGGTTCGTAGGTTCGAGTCCCACCCATGCCGTTAATTTCCTTCAGCAAGAAATTCATCCACATTGTGCTGCACTCAACCCAGGTGAGGTGAACGGGTACCTGGTAGGAATTTTTATTCCTTTAAATGCCAAGTGCGCTGGTTGCTGCCTTGAGAATTGCTACAAGCTTTTCTATAAAGCAGGCCAATTGTCTAATTGTGACCTTACTTTTTTGTGCCAACTTCCGGGCAAAAGCAGAGTGGATACGTGCGCTATATAAATTGCATCTATTATTAGCATTATTATCATTATCATTACTATCTTCTTTTCATGCGGAGGGATGGATTGAATAGAAAACATTCACTGTACATGATCCATGTATCTATGCCTGTACATGTAGATATTCAAAATAATGGGTGAAAAGATCTTTTGTCTTAAATACAAGAAATTTAGTTCACGATGGTTTAAACACTGGCATGGGAAAATGTATGCATTTAGCGAATACACAGAAAAGTGGTCTAATGTGACAATTATTCAAACACATCTAAGCTTTAATTCAAACCCTGCCATGGTTAAAACCTCAGCCGATTGTGAATCCTGGCCTTTAAATGAAATTCTTGACAGGTTTCAAAGCTACGCACACTTGGTAATTTTTCTCGTAGAGAAAGTGATTTTGCATTGTTGACAGTCCGCAAAATCACTTCCGTACGAGAGAGATTACCCATCATGCTCTCTCAAGTCTCTGATATGATAATACATGTAAAGGCACTATTTTCAACAAATTTTTTTTTTGAAAATCACTGCTCATTACGCAAATCGGCAACGTTGATGAAATCATTCAAATCATATCATATGATCAGATCTGCATTCATAATTATCAAATTACACATTTTTGCAATTATCTGAAAAGGTTAACATTATACACCCTACAGCAAACCCGGAGATTAGTGCCCAGATTGCGTGCGCGCATCATGTAAAAATTGTTAACATCAGCGGTAGAAGTCCAAAATAGACATGTAGGTAACCATTCACATAACAAGTTGAAAAGCGACTTTAATGACATTTTATAAACAAAATAATGGTTCTAAATGTTATTTTCTTTCCCCTCCTTCCCGATTTCAAGAAATTTGTTGAAAATTTAATTAATTTTGATGTCAAAAAGTGTAACCTTGACCCAACTTTACAAACATTTGTTGGTCGAATCTGGTGCAAAAATCATCGCCGACGCACTACCGCACGCTTCCATAGGATTGTACACAAATTGAAGACATCACACGCATCTGGGCACTAATCTCTGGGTTTGCCCACCCTGTATTTGTAGCTTTGAGTTTGAGTAAATTGAATGGGGATTGGGTGTCCGGACAATAAAAAAAATTGCCTTTGAATTTCATGAAATATTCATCAAATAGCACAAGCTCATAAGCTATAAATATTGGCTTGCATCACATTAAAACAAATCATGAAATATTGCTGCCAAATTTCTTGATATTGTTGTTTTGTCCGGATACCACAACCTTTCGAACGTTACACACCCAATGTCAATGACTGCTCAGCATCATCATCAGTGCAGAGCGGCGCCAGCGCCAGAGAATCAAGCTAGGCCACAGCGGCACA
>BQKZ01000151.1:131450-164018 GCA_036244855.1 Temnopleurus reevesii | reverse complement strand
GACAGATATGGTAAGATCAAAGAACAATAGAGCGTACGTAATATAATTTTGGGTAAAAACATGCTAACACGGTAAATAACACCTGTGTTTTGAGCTATTTTACTTTCCAGTGCATTAATGTGGTGTTTCCATGATAATTTGCTATCTATTATAGTACCAAGAAATTTTGCAGATTCCACTTTAGGTAGAATGTGATTATTTAATTTTATCTCTATCAAATTAAAGTCTGGAGTTTTTGGCGAATTGTAAAAGATCATATAATTGCATTTCTTGTGATTTATTGTTAACTTATTAGCATCAAACCATTTGTATGACAACAAAATCAAAACCATCACCACCACCACCACCACCACCACCACGACAACCACCATTACCGCCACCACCACAACAAGAGAGAAAGATAGACAGTAATTGTTTGGGTGGTATTGTCATTGGGAAGAGTTGTCCAAACATTTTAAAAAATTGTAGTTTAAATTTAAAAAGAAATGTCCTTGCTCATTTTGTCATTATTATTTTTTTAATTTCCCTTTCTGTTCCTAAACTTTACGGGTCTAGGGGTATCGCTTTTGCCTCCACTCCGATACCGTCGATTGGAGATGAAATTTCGTTCTCTTCATGTACTTTCAACGATATTCCTTGGTAACTGTTCTAGAATATCACTTTTAGGAGGTAAAAACTCAAATATACAAAATCAGTCTAAAACGAAAGTAAAGCCGAACGCGGGCTTTTGAGCATTGTGAAGCTTACGCCTCGAGCAATTTATTATGACTCACCATTGACTTCACATGTTCTGTATCGACATCGTGCATGAATAAAAGGAAATACCAATGGTGAATATTGCCATACATTATAATGCATAAAATGACTAAGATATGAATGGAAGATATATCTTAAAAATAACAATAGATTTGTGCCGGATCTAAGGGGGGGGGGGGATTAGTACGCCTGCAGAATAAGGCTTTAATGGGCGAAACAAAACAAATGCTTCAGCTAGTCTTCCCGCTGTGGAATTCAGCTTTCTACAAAAGCTTTTGAATGACAAATGTTTTTGTTTCATAATTTGACCAGACCACTTTATTCCGAACTCAAGTAAAATAAAAAGTATACCATTTTGAAAAGTTCAATGTTCTGATTATGAATGGTGTATAGCACTTTGAAATAAAACACTTTGATTAAAGGATGGATTTGATGTCTAAAATGGCTATTGAAACATTTGTGTTGTGTATTGAGTGAAACTATTGTCTTCTTTTATCCCAATCAAAATTGATATCATTAAAATGCTGAGAACATCTATTGTAGACGAGTCACGGATAGGTTTATTTTCAAAGTCATATCTGTAGCACAAACGCTTGACTTATCGATAGCATTATATTTCCTCTTATAGTAATATATTCTGTCAAATCTATAGATATTGAAACCCGGACATTTATATGTACTTTTTTTTCTTCTATTTTTCTTTCTTCTTGTCATATGAGGCATTTATGTTATCACAAGCAATATTCAATCCTATTGGCTACCTAATGGGATTGGTGGCCGAAAACACTAGAGCTCCTGTGAGTAATGTGCTCGACTGGCCAGGGTCGGACCTGGGATTATTGTGATACGAATGTATGGAGATGTCTCCGATAGCTCTAGTAGGGTTTTATGTCCACTTGAATAGATTGAAATTTTGTGAATAATGTTTTTTTTTTCTTTTCAATATGTTGCTGTTATTTATTCCTGCGACAATTATTACATTGATTTTTAGTAATGGATTTGTAAGAGCATGAAACACATTTCCTTATCAAAAGGCCACCTCATAAAAGTGCTCCACATCAAGAAGTTGAGCAAGCGTTCAACGAGTATAGAAGTAACTTAGAAGTAGAAATCGAATAAGCCTTTGCAATTTCACTGAAGTTTTTCCTACATGTTCTTCTTACCCTTTCCCCTCCATCAGCATTTGTAGATTAACCCCATCTACGTTCTTTTCGCGCCAACTGCATGATCCGCCCAACTTCCGCTCCCATTCATTTTGTACGTGAATAGATCGAGACGGGCTCGGATCCAAAGGTGGGTGTGTTCTTATTAAAAATCACAGATTTTGACCTTATCTTTACAGTATATTTGTTCAAAATTCATCATAGAATTTATGTTGATGCTTATTTTTATATAAATCGATGTTATTTTGATTGATATTTTGAGGAAATAAAAATTATGAACGTTTTGTGAATGCTGTGTAGATCACCTTTCTACGAAAGATACATAATCGAGTGTCAAGTGTATTTTAGGGTAGTGCTGTTTTAGAAGACGAATTTGCTGTTGTATGTTGTACATTTGAAGTTGTGCCTGTGTATACTTGTCCTTGGATGTTGAAGGCAAATTAATTCTTGTTTGTAATTGTGATTTGTCATGTTTGTGAATCAGATCATAGAATCTGAGTCTTGTCTTGACGTCTATTCCATGATTTTTGAGTTGTTGTGTAGCCTGCAAAGTATGGTGGGAGGTATTACGTCTGCACACCTAAACATTCAACTAGATAAAAGTAAAAGCATGAAGTCAATGAATATCCTGGCAACCGGAGAATAGCGACCAGATTGCGTGCACGCGCCATGATGTAAAAATTGCAAACCTCGGCGGCAGAAGTCCAAATAAACCATCCATGAAACAAGTCCAAAAGTGACTTTTATTAGTTACATTTTACAAACAGAGTGGCAAACCCGGAGAATAGCGACCAGGTCAGGTGCGCGCGATGTATTCAATTTGTGTACAATCCTATGGAAGTGTGCGGTAGTGCTTGGTGACGATTTTTGCACCAGATTCGACCAACAAACATTTGGTAAAATTGGCTCTAGTTTACACTTTTTAACACCAAAATCGATTAAACTTTCAAAAGATTTCTTGAAATATTGAAGAAGGGGAAATAAAATAACATTCAAAACCATTATTCTGTTTATAAAATGTAATAAAAGTCGCTTTTGGACTTGTTTTGTGGATGGTTACCTGTGTGTATTTTGGACTTCTGCCTCCGATGTTTGCAATTTTTACATGGCGCGCGCACGCAATCTGGTTGCTATTCTCCGGGTCTGCCAACAGAGTAATGGTTTTAAATGTTATTTACTTCTCTCTCCTGCAATATCTCATGATATTTGTTGAAAATTCAATCAATTTTGGTGTTAAAAAGTGTAAACCTGAGCCAACTTTACAAATGTTTGTTGGTCGAACCTGGTGCAAAAATCATTGCTGATGCACTACCGCACGCCTCCATAGGATTGTACACAAATTGAATACATCACACGCATCTGGTCGCTATTCTCCGGGTTTGCGGAAGTTATCCTTTTCAATATTGATCTGATGTTATCACAAATATCCTAAAGAGTATGTGTGAGAAATATCTCAGCAAATTATGACCAGGAACAATGTCATTTTCGATACACCCCTCTCATTTTTGCAGTTCAAAAGATTTGGCATTCTTCTCTGAACCCCATTCACTTTCCACGCAATTGGTGATTTTTAGGATAAAGTATTCTTTTCACCAGCGCGCGACTTACATTGTGTGTGTCAATGAGGCACAGATGAGCAACCCGGCACAGAGGAGGATGCCCATACCCTATGCTAATGCACAGTGCGCCCAGAAAGGCAAATATGAGAATAAATTAATAACTTTGTCAATAATTATCCGTTTCGGGTGGATGAGGGCTCAATGGAAGCGAAATACTATTGTCCTCATTAATTCTAAAATAAAATTTGATTTCTCTAATTTTTAGGGGTACGGGGCCCCAAAATGATATTTGGACATATTGTGAAAAAAAATTGTATTTGATGGTTATTTTGTAAAAAAAAAATATTAGTTTGGAAGAATTTCAGTCTCATAAGAAGTAAAATCTTCATTTCTTATGTTCACAAAGGAAAAAAAAATGTGTCAATTTTGGGGGGTGGGACTAAAAATTCAAATTTTGTATTTTTGCAGAAATTCATTATTTGGCACATATTTCACCAGAAGAAAGCAACTTAGTGAAGTTAGAAGCTATTTGCACTTAATTTATGATAACTTTGTTCATTTTATGATAAAAGAGAAAAGTCTAAGAAGAAAAATGAAGGAGGTGGGGGGGGGGGGGGCTCTTCAGTAAAACAAAATTTGTGCATACCAGTCCCAAATTAATATACTTATTATAATTGTGTAACAATAACAGGATGTTAGTAGATAAATCGTCAGGCATAGGATTTTACACAATATCTAGTTGAAAAAACAATAAATCTTGAAAAAATCATTTTTTTTCAGGGGCAAGTCCCCTAAAGAATCATACATGTATAACTAAGGTGTGCAGCCCTAATTTAATGTTTTAGCACATGCATTTTTAAATTTTTAATAGTTACACGTACCTGAAGCTGATCAAATGTTTTATATCTAGAAAAATTGGCATTATCCTTTGATTTTTATTTAAAGGGGGCCCGATTCAGCCCCCCCCCCCAAAAAAAAAGTCAAAATAAGGGTGGGTCATGAGTTTGTTAGCCCTACAGAAAGTCTCAGAATCAGACAAATCAGTTAACATTCTTATAAGTCCCATACCCCAAAAGGGAGAATGGTATGCATTTGATTAATTTTTTAGGGTGGATAGGAGGGGAGAGGTAATTGTTGGGATGCCCCCCCCCCCAGGACCCCCTCTCTCTTCCCCAAATATTGCAATATGATTTCCCTGAATTCAAACAAAGTGCATACATGCAGATTAAGTAAATTTCAAAGTTTATTTTCTTGAAAGGATTCATTTTTTGACAAGCATTTGGATTCCATTATATATGCACTTCCTCGATTTCGGCAAATTCGATTGTTCACCTGCCAACTTCAAAGTACCATAGAATGCACCTCCTCATTCCTCGTCATTTCATTTTATGGATACAAATTCCTTATGATATGTAGATTGGAGAAAAATTAGTGGCAATTGTGGCGAAATTTGGCGATTTTTTTATTTCCTCTGCTCTTTTCTTAAAATTTTCCAGGATTGCATATATTTTTCAAGTTCAAAAGAATTGTATGGGTTGTCATTTTCATCTCGTTTCATCAAATTCTATGTTTATATTTTGACTCTTCTGTATACTTATTCTGAAAGAGGAGAAAAAATGATATTCAATAGTCATTATAACTAGCCGACAAGTGATGGATGAAATTAATTTCATAAGTTTTGTAATATCAGCTGATTTTGCCCATTTTCCACATTTACCTGACATCATTGAGATACCTTGACCATGCTTGTCAGAAATCTAGAATTCAAACCTCCATAAAAATTTAACCGGTCGATATTTTTGGGTCTGGTTTTTTGCATTGAATTATCTGGTTACTGTAGTTTTAGAATTCATAATGGGATTTTGAAATTTGAAAAGTGTAAAAAATATTAAATTCCCACTCTGGGCGCACTGTGTAATGTATACTTGTCTTTACGGTTGTTCATATCATGGAGCATTAGGCTTATTGGTAGTTTTTCTAGTGCAATCCGAAGCATATATTTTACACTGCACGAAATCGCTTCAGTAGAAAAACTACCCATAATACTGGATACTCTGAACATATGCTGTGGCGAGAGATGCCTTGTTCTTAAAACTTCCCTTCTCGCGTACACCTGCGGCAGTGCAGGCTGGATACAAAAGTGCATTCGCCCTCTCTGGACAACAGTAAATGCATGTATTGGTAAATCATTGATTGGTCATGTTGCTGTTGCGGAAAAAAGTCATATAATGATTTCTGACTTTTTATCAAGATGGAATTGAACATGGAATTACTGAAAAAGACGTTCTTCCAAATGCGTGTTGATTATAGCACTTGCCAGATGTCTGTGAAATGATGATGGCTTGTTTTAATTTACTTTTATGAAGCCTTATAATTTTCTCTGAGCTTAAAATGCTTTGGAAATTAGACTTAAGTCAGATCTAGAATAGATAAATACTTTATTACAGACAGTGAGGACTAAAATTTAAGGGAAGTGACAGCATCCGTTCTCTTAAATCTTCCCTCAAAATGCTTTTTGGGGGAGATTAGACAGACATCTTTATGCAAAGAAATTTCAGAAGTACATTTTTTTGCCCAAATACAGAGAGCATTACCATTCAAACATGTAGCATGCCTCATGTCTCAGTAGGAATCTGGTGCTAAAATCTAAATCTCTAGAAAATTATCAGTAATATGAAGAATGTATGTGTTTGTTTGTATTTGTATGTTTGTGTTTGAAGTATGTATGTCCATTTGTTTGTATGTTTTGCACTCTGTTGGGATGACTTTTGTAGAAATACCTGTAGTTTAGACCCCTATTTTAGCCCCCAAATGGTCCAAACTTCAATGTAAATAAGTGGCCATTTTTAATTATTTCATGGAAGTCTATAGGACGGTGCCATGGAAAGCAGGGAATACATTTTAAGGGGAGTGAGCGTGATTGCTCCCCTTAAACTCCCCTTAAATGCTTTTTGGGGAGTGATTTATTGAGCCCCTTGTAACCCCAATTTTACTACATGAAGACCAAATTTAGCTCCCCTAACACTCTCCTTGAGAGCATCTACAGTAGGAGAGCTATCTGTAGCTCCCCTGCAAATTTTTAAATTCAGTCCCTGGGAAAGATGTTCTGTACAATGTGTACATGTACTTTGTGCATTGTACAGAGCAACTTCCACCCGATGTTTGGTAAAAATAATCTTTTGATAATTATGCTGAAGAAAAAATTGTCTTCAGAAGTTGTCCATGAGGGAGTTGTCCGTCCTTAAGAATCCCAAATAGTCCTGTGAATAATGCTGAGACATTTTACCATTAAAATCAGTCTTTTTCTTCAGCCCAAAGCCACCTGAGGCCATGACCATAGATACCTCTTTTCTGGCTGTGATGTACTCTTTTGATTTCCCGTATATCTCTACTGTTTTGCCTACAAGTGCCACTCATCCAAATGGCATTGGACCACAGAAATCCTATTTTGACACCTGTTGTAGCAATATTGTGGCTTCCTTTGAAATGTTTAGTCACATATGTAAAAAAAAAAAAAAAAAAAAACACAATTAAGTGAATGTTTCAAACTAATAAGCATTGAACAAATGGAAAAAAAATCACTCCCCAATGTTGAATATGGTGAGAAAAGCATCTTCGCCTTCAGCGTTCTGATTTATGAAAATTTTGGAAGAATCTTCATTGCTTGAAAACGGAATATTTTGTGAAATATTTTTTTCCTTGTTTTGTTTTAGGATGATGAGCTAGCCAAGGAATATGTTAGGAGGTCTGTTTATTTACAATCACAAGGGGGAGGTCCTTATCTCCCGAGTCTTTCGAGATGACATAGGGTAAGTACTCAAAAGTTTAGCGTATGTCACATAAGACATGTTTCCCGATGTTCTGCATGTAATACCAATAATGGTTAATGTGCACAATCTTATATTCTCTTTTGTAGAAAAAATTCTTACGGCAACTCCCTTATATCTGTATGGCCACTCAGAAAGATCATTGTTGAGAAAATCTGTACTGAAATTTTATATCCTGAAATCATGGCCATCGTAGATATGAAGCGTTCTGGAAAAGGCAGTATAAAATTAAAATGTGAATCACCTGCTAGCTGAGCCAAATATTTTCTCAGGAAAGAAAGTATATAATCTTGGTATTGTTATCATGCTTTCTCTTAAAAATGAGAAATGATTTGTTTAACCTGTTTGTTGATTCACATTGTGATTTCTATGCATATTCAGGAAGAGTTGGCATCTCTGCTATCATTGAAAATAGTTTAACTCACTCATAAAGGTAGTATTTCATCTGAATAACAAGTGGGGTTAACGGTTTTCTCTGCACATGACAAATATAGTAAAATTGTTTTTGTTCCTAATTATATGTACTTGTACAGAAGGGATATCGTTCTTTAACAACGCTATACAAATCTTCTCTGCTCATACCTTTTACTTGTTGAACAAACAGTCTATGGTTTATTCTTCAGAGAAACTGACATTTTAACATTTCTCTCCCCCTCCCCTGCAGACGTAATGCAGTGGACGCGTTCCGCGTGAACGTGATCCACGCCCGCCAGCAGGTGCGGTCCCCCGTCACCAACATGGCACGGACAAGCTTCTTTCACATCAAGCGAGGGAACATCTGGGTTGCCGCGGTAACCAAGCAGAATGTGAACGCACCCATGGTCTTTGAGTTTCTGGCCAAGCTGATGGAGGTCATGACATCATACTTTGGCAAGGTCACCGAAGATAACATCAAAAATAATTTTGTGCTTATCTACGAGCTTTTGGATGGTAAGATTTTTTTCACTTTACTAAAGCCGGTAGCATAATTTGTCGAGGATCCATAATCTGATATTTGTTTTAATGCAGATTGTGGACCAGCTGTCAAAAATAGTTAAATATTTTTATTTTCTTCCTATGCCAGGCTTACTGATATGTACTTTTGACAGCTCCAAGCATGTCAACATTGCGCATTTTCTTTATTGATATTTAGACAAGATATGTGTGCTTGATTTATCTGTCAAGCAAGTATTGTCTCGTGAACCTTGGATAAAATGGGTCAAATCTGTAATGAACATGGTAGGTTTGCATACTTGAACTAATTGCAATTGCAAATCCATTGAAACAAAGTTATTTAATGTCCGCACTTGAGATTGATTGAAATTTTTAGAACATGAATTAGTTTCGGGTATACATGTTGCTTGGCTCTGTCTCATGAACATTTTCCACTGCATCATAATTTGTATTTTGTGTCCTCTTCCAGAAATCTTGGACTATGGTTACCCACAGAACACAGACACAGGAATCCTCAAGACTTTCATCACACAGCAAGGAATCAAGTCATCTGTAAGTCAATACAGAAATCCTTAGAAATGTCCATGTGTAATGTTGTAACATCATTTATTGTTATTTGATTTGTTAGAAATGAAATATAGAATTATTATTTGTCACATTCACATTATATTAAAAAATTGTTCAAACTTTTTGATATAACATTGTTATAACCCCATTTTTTCCCAAGTTATTTATATAATATTGGATGGCAATAAATGGAATACCAGGGAATATTGCACGAGTTAGGGCAATATTGGCCCTAACGAGTGCAATATTCCCGGTATTTCATGAAATGAAGCCATCCAATATAATTATTATTATCTTTACATATACCAGATGGCTGGTCACTGCTTTGCGCAAGCATAAAATTGAAGCCGTACAATATGGCTTAATATTGTACGGCTTAAAACTCTCATATAGATAATAATCAGTCATGTTGTATTTGTGATTGATCTCAAACGACTGATATCAGATTGGATCAATCAGCAGATAAGATTATTATTATTTGTACCCACAGAGTAAAGAAGAGCAGGCCCAGATCACAAATCAAGTTACAGGTCAGATTGGATGGAGGAGAGAAGGAATCAAGTATCGCCGCAATGAACTCTTCCTGGATGTGCTGGAGAATGTTAATCTACTCATGTCCCCGCAAGGTAGGAATGATCAAAAGATAAAAAAACCAACACAACAAAGGAGATGTTGCAGGATGATTGTGGTCAAGCTCTTGTTTGCTCTATGTCAAGGCGACCCAAACACAAGCTTTTCATATAGGGTCTTTGCCTCCTTTACTTTTTACTATGTCATCTTGTATTTTCCTGTGTTTATTAAGTCTTTTGAGAAAGGAAATAAATGTTCTATTCAATAAAAAAAGCAGTGACGTCAAACGTTTGAAAGACACTAAAATGTGAATTATTAAACAGCTAAACCAAGATTTTTCTCATGAGAGGAAGCAGGATAACAATACCGATGTTTTATTCTTATGAAATATTTTGCTTAGCTGTAAGATATACATTTTAATTTTGATCATGCATATTCTGGGGGCTGTAACATAAAAGATGCAATTAAACTTACGATAGATATCAATCGTCAATGGAAAATTGTCTACCATAGAGATACAATTCATTTTTAATTTATCCTAATTCTTTTATGTTACAGGCCCCTTAAATGGTTGACATCTCTGGTCAAATGCAAATCGCCTATGAAGCAAGTGCAAAATAGAACGCTTGTTGAGATTGGACACAAGATATGCAATGCAACAATTTTCAATTGGCTCTGCAGTATTTCTTCCAGCACACTCTTTTTCATGAATTATTTATGTGAATAAATTCATATTCACTGCCATGAGGGATATGGAAGATGGGTTTGTTTTAAAAAGTATATTGTAGAGCTCTACTATTCAGTTGAATCCAATAATCATGAATTATTGGATGTAGGGAAACAACTTTGAGGAATTCATGGAGATGGCATGTTCATTGTTTTGCACCATGAAGTTTTGCAAACCTCAATATGTTTAAAAAAAATTAAATTCTTTGAACTGTCCACTTATTCGCTAAATTAGAATAACACAAAGGCAATTTCTGAATTTGAATTATGAAAAACAAATTGAAAAGCTACGTAATTATAACACTGATGAGAATATTTGGTCATGTTGCAAGAAAATGATTCAATTATGTTGTATCTTGAAAGAGTTAATTTGAAAGGAAAAGGCCAGTTTCTCATGTCATAAATAGCTATGAGTGGAATGCCAGATTCGGTGTTGTTTGTTTGTTACAGGTCAGGTGCTAAGTGCTCATATAGCAGGTCGGGTTGTAATGAAGAGCTATTTGAGTGGAATGCTAGAATTTAATGATTATTTGTTTATTTGTTTGTTTGTTACAGGTCAGGTGCTTAGTGCTCATGTAGCAGGTCGGGTTGTAATGAAGAGCTATTTGAGTGGAATGCCAGAATGTAATGATTATTTGTTTGTTTGTTTGTTTGTTACAGGTCAGGTGCTTAGTGCTCATGTAGCAGGTCATGAAGAGCTATTTGAGTGGAATGCTAGAATGTAATGATTATTTGTTTATTTGTTTGTTTGTTACAGGTCAGGTGCTTAGTGCTCATGTAGCAGGTCGGGTTGTAATGAAGAGCTATTTGAGTGGAATGCCAGAATGTAAGTTCGGCATGAACGACAAGATCACACTGGACAAGCAGGGAAAAGGAGACGATTCAGCAAAGACGTATGAAAAACTATCTCTATTTTAAAGATAACTGCTTGTTGTAGTTTGATTACAAATTTAAACAGTAACCAACCCCTGGTCTGGAATTAGTGTGTTCTCATTGAATGAAAAAAAAAGTCAGATGAACTAACTGAAAATTAGCAAACTGATAATCAATTCAAAAGTTATGAATTTTCAAAGATATCATCCCTGTGGCTGATATTGATTTTTCCTCTTGAGTATACCATTCCTTTTTCGATCCTGCAAGTTATTTTTCATTAATCCATTTTTTTGTAATTCTATGTACAAAGTGAATGGGTAGTTGTCCAACTGTTATCTGCCCCACTAAGATTCCATCAATGTTTCCGATCGCAAGGATCTCCATCAGCGACAGTGATCGTCACATCTCTGTAAATTTGAAAATTGATAGCTTTTGAAAGGATTGTCCAATTTTGCTCAATTTTTTTCACAGTTTGTTTATTTTATTCTTCTTAATATTCAATGAGAACATGACAGTTCCAGGGGTTGGGTCCCCTTTTAATAATGTCACATAATGTAGCAAACTTATTTTGAAATTTCTAAAACTACTAGTTGTGTTGGTTATACCATTAGATGTTACAGATTGCTGCACTCTTCATTAATTGTTTAATAATTAGAAAATGGACAACATTAATCTGACACTAATCATTTAGTGCCCAGCCCAAGAAAAGAATTTCGTTACCAAATAATACAATTTCAAGTTTCTTTTTCCTATAAAAAAAATTAATTATATTTAAATCAAGAGCCTATTATTTTGCTATGAATTCAATTTAATCTATTCATATCCAAAATCCCCTCTGTCTTTGTGTGCTGTGATTCACATCGCATCTTAATAGTTTTTAACATTTCTAAGCATACAGTGTAAGCAGTGTTCTGGTTGAAGAAAAACTACATATCGATTACTGTTGCTGAATGCTTCTTGATTTAATTAGTCTTAGGGGGTGTTGCTCAAAATTAACTACAAATCAACTGCAAATTGGCAAGTTGTAATGCACATTTTTATTTGTGCACGGTATGTGCATTTAACAAGCTGCACATGAAACAATGACTTAGATTGGCACATTCCGATCAACTGCAACTTGTGATCAATTGCAACTTTTGAACAACACCCCCATCTCATCACACACTATTGAGAAATAAAGCATGTTCCAACTAAATAGAAATACTTATGCTACCATTACAGTAAATCCTCGATTGCAATTGATGACTGCACATTCCATCAGTGTGTGAAGCTGAGTAAGTTTGAGTCAGAACGCAGCATCAGTTTCATCCCTCCAGACGGCGAGTTTGAACTCATGAAGTAAGTAAAGAACATTTTATCAAAAGAGCATCAGTGCAGTGTTTCACCATCCATTCTTAAGAACGATTTTAAGAATGATTTGTGGTATACTCTCAATAGCACAAGAACTGACACAAGCCATTCTTAGCTTTGTTTGTAAAATATATCATGACTTGTTGAAACACCATCCAGGGCTCATACATTGAACACTATGATATATTATATTTTGGCAGAACTGTGATTATTGTCAAACCAAATTAAAATTTTGGACTTATCATTCGTTAATATTTGCAGTGTTTGCTCTGTTTCTCTGAATTTGAATGAAAATCCAATGAGACATGTTTATTGGGTGTTATTAGAGTTTGTTATGACAATTACCCATATTGTGAATGGTTTCTTCTGATGGCCAAAAAGCACAAATGTTCAAATTTCTGTTGCCACTCCGGAAAGGATTACAATTCTACGTGAAAAGTTTCTTGTAGCAGATTTAGGAATAAAACATGAGGACATAATGTTGCCCATCTGTTTTCTATTTTGTACTCTCAGTAAGAGGTAGAGTATGTGCTTCTGTACAGAATTTGTCCGTGCTAGTAGAATACTATCTTCCTTCAAGGTTAAATCACTAGTCACCCCTGTTTGTAAATGGTTTCTCCCTACAGGTATAGAACGACTAAGGACATCAGTTTGCCCTTCAGGGTTATACCACTAGTCAGAGAGGTGGGAAGGACAAAGATGGAGGTCAAGGTTGTGTTGAAATCAAACTTCAAACCCACGATACTGGGACAAAAAATTGAGGTATGTGTTTTTATTCTTCATGGAATGTAATTCCAATACACATTCTGTATTTATGTACTATGTACATTTTTCTAAATGAAAGTTCACTTCGTATAATTAGATAGCATAATAACTCCTGAAATATTTTTAGTGGACCCTTACTTTTCCACACTAGGATCAAATGTGTATAAGGATGTAAAAATGAATATGTTGGACCATTGAGGTCACCAAATGAGCTAATCTCTGTAATGCTAGCATGGATTTTGATATGATTCAGGTATGCATACCAACAATCCTAAACACCAGCATTGTCAAACCCCTTATGAGCTCATGTGTATCAGGTGCGCATCCCAACACCCCTTAACACCGGTGGTGTCAAACACCGAGTGTAATGTTCTCATGTTTTCCATGTTTCAAGTGCGCCTCCCAACACCCTTTAATACCCATGGTGTCAAACACCTAGTGTAATGCTTTCATGTTTTCCATGTTTCAGGTGGGCATCCCAACACCCCTTAACACCAGTGGTGTCAACCACCCATTGTAATGTTCTCATGTTTTCCATGTTTCAGGTGTGCATGCCAACACCCCTTAACACCAGTGGTGTCAACCACCCAGTGTAATGCTCTCATATTTTCCATGTTTCAGGTGCGCATCCCAACATCCCTTAACACCAGTGGTGTCAACCACCCAGTCTAATGCTCTCATATTTTCCATGTTTCAGGTGCGCATCCCAACACCCCTTAACACCAGCGGCGTCCAGGTCATCTGTATGAAGGGCAAGGCCAAATACAAGTCCAGCGAGAATGCCATCGTCTGGAAGTAAGTTTGTTTTTATTTTTTATCTTTATTGAAGAATACAGGAAATGCATTAGTCAGAATGAATTGAGATCTTACAATATTACAGGGAAAAATGCATGTTTTTTAAATAAAATATAAAAGAATTAAAGTATGTATGATACAAAGAAGACAGAACACCAAACAAGTACATTGATGATGGGTTGTTCCTGGTGTTCATCAAAGTGTCTTTGTTTCAACCTCACAGGATCAAGAGGATGAGTGGAATGAAAGAATCCCAGATCAGTGCAGAGATTGAGCTTCTACCAACGTCTGATAAGAAGAAATGGGCACGCCCACCAATATCAATGAACTTTGAGGTATGTTTATCAATCAAATTCATATTTGTACAGTCAGGCCTCGTTATAAGGAGGTCCTTGGGACCAGACAAATTATCACTTTATATTGAAACCTTGTTATATCAGGGCCAAAATACAACAAAATACAAAGATATTAAGCTTCTACCAACATCTGATAAGAAGAAATGGGCACGCCCATCAATATCAATGAACTTTGAGGTACGTTTATCAATCAAATTTATATTCATCTGGTCAAAACCTCGTTATAACGATGTCTTTGGGACCAGAGAAATTATCTCTATATATCGAAACCTCGGTATATCAGGGCCAAAATACAATAAAATACAAAGAGATGGGACCAGAAAAACTACCTTGTTATAACGATATCTCGTTATATCAGTGTTTTTGGGAGCGTCGTGGTGTAGTGGTTCGGACTCTCGTCTCTTAACTAGAGGGTCGGTGGTTCGAATCTCTCCCAGGGCGTTGATTTCCTTCAGCAAGAAATTTACCCACATTGTGCTGCACTCAACCCAGGTGAGGTGAATGGGTACCTGGCAGGAATCTTTATTCCTTGAAATGCCATGTGCGCTGGTGGCTGCCGGGCTAAAGCCAGGGTAATAAATGCAAAGCGTCTTGAGCACTCAGCAATGAGTGGATACGTGCGCTATATAAATTGCATATATTATTATTATTATTATTTTTTGTGATGAGGTTGGACTGTACTATGAAATCTACTCGTAAATGCAGGTAGAAATGGCTTAGAGCCCTTTGATTATTCATAATAAGTTTCTGATATAGCTAGTTGTGATAGCCAATCAGTAGGGTATGAATTAATCTAAAAGTGTTGAAGACTAGGCCTTGGATGCCCTACGAACTGGCCACAGTGCCTTCTCCATTTGGCTGTAGGGATTTATTGTGCCCTGCTTTTTCCTTTGAGCCGTGATATGAACATATCTTCTCGTTTTACTGGATTTGCTCTGATGAATGGTGTTTGAAATATTTAGCTTATTTAATGTTATGTACAGATATTAAAGTCATTGTTGGTTTTATTAGCTGGCATATAGAAGTGGATCATTGCATGAAACACATAAATACTGATGATCAATTTGAAACGTACCAATCAAGAGAATATCATTCCACTCTGTTGGGGGTTGGAGATTAATTTTTTTTAAAATTATTCTTGTGTTTTAATGTTCTTCATTCATATGCACTTTTGATATATCATGTGTCCTTTAGCAATACTTTGTACCATAATCATTGAACATAAACATTACATCATTGTTCTAATCATCTTGTGTCAGGCCCCATTTACTTCTACCCGAACTCATAACCATAAATATTATTTTATCCTTCTTGTGATAGGTCCCGTTTGCCGCTTCCGGTCTGAAGGTGCGCTACCTGAAAGTCTTTGAACCTAAACTGAATTACAGTGACCATGATGTGATCAAGTGGGTTCGCTACATCAGTAAGAGTGGCCTCTACGAGACGAGGTCATGACCTGCGTGATGCAACGAAGCCACGCCCATTCACTCAGCTAGGTCACTATTTAGAGTTCACCGGATGGAGGGGGTGTATGTGCACCATTGCCCACACCCTTATGTCAAAGAGTTCAGCAGGCAGAGGGGTTGTCTTAGCACCCCTTTCACATTCACAGGATTAGAGTTTGTACATGTGAACCCTCCCCCATTCATCTCTCTATAACTTCTTCATGGTTCCTTTAACGTTCCTCCATGTTTTGATTATTGAAAGGAATCATTGAAATCTTATGTAATGAAAGTTTTCAATGATGATGTCTGTTATAAAAGTTTTAACTTCACCCATGAATTGGCCAAAGATTTTCTTCTATTAATTGATCAAACTTGTGTATGGGGAATCATTGATTTATGAATGTTCATGCCAAATGTCAAATCAGACTCTTTTGGAACATTTTATAATCAATTCCTGTCATAAAATACTCTCAATAAGACATCAATCTGATATTTTGAAGTCTGAATTTGCCCTTTTCCAAGAAATATAGTTTCTAAATACTATCCTAGTGTACATTGATAGGTCTTTCTGTATAGAGAAAGAAATAAAAATGTGTCCCAGTGTGACACAATCTCAGTATTTTCCATCCATATTTTGAGACTTGTGAAATATGAAATTAAAAAAAAGTGCATGAATATGGTTGTAAAGCTTTTCAAAAATGCACTTTTGCTCAATATACATGCACTTGTACAGACGCACACAAATGCGATCGGTTGCAATGTTCATGTGATTCTGTGTACAAAATCTAAATTCTAATCATTCCATGAAAGCTTGCTGTAGAGGATAAACATGAATATTGAACAAAAAGTGGAAAAGGATCCGCGTTTTACTTGATGTATAAATAATATATAAGTTCATTTATTATTTTTGAGATGGGGCGAGAGTTTTAGGATGAAAAACAGTGTCTCATTATATTTCTTGAAAAGATATAGAAGATAACTGTTTTGTGATTGATCATAAAAGGATTGAAGATTTCTAGTGCATGTCTAATTGAAATTTAATTGTTTAGGCAATTCCTAAAAAAATTGCTTTGTAACTTGAAAAAAAAATATTGCCATGGCAATGGATCTGGTAGGGTTATGATTTGCTTTGATTACAAAACTTCTTTTCTATTCTATTGATTCTATGATTGGATGCTCTATCTGCAAATTTGAATTGATTTCTTGACCAAGTTTCGGATTAAGGGACTGGCAGGATTGAATGCATACTCTAAAACCAGAAAGGTTTTTAGACACAAGGAGCTCTCACAGAATGTTCATTATCCACATGTCATATACAAAGATACTAACCATTCCGCAATATGCAAGATAGAAATGAATATGTTTCCTCAAAGAGAGAAATCAGGACGATAAAGATTTATGGTTGTTCTCATGAACAAGATATTTGGTTCAGCTGTGTGGTGATTCACATTGTAATTGATACATCCATCATGCATATTTTGGAATGATTGGCTTCTCTGCATAGGGGTGTTGCTGTAAAGTTGTGATGCAAATGCAATGAACATCATTGTTGCATGGCCGTTTTGTTACAAATGTGGTCTCTGTGTGAAAAATGCTTTTTTCAATTTGCAAGTGATTTGCAATGAATTGCAACTTTCTGGCAACAGCCTCATAGAGTGAAAGTTTCTTGCCAGGATAACTTCTGTTATCGCGTCTCGTATTGTTTATAAGCTTCTGGTTTTATTGTATATACATGTAGTATACCTATTGCTGCCTGATATAGCAGGCAAGCCTACTAACTCCCATCAATGCTTCTGGATTGCATATGATAACTAACATGGTTTCCTTTCCAGCTTCTGAGACCTGACATTGTAAAGGAGCTAAACTCGGCAAAGGCAGAATTTGAACAACTCTTCTCAGATGTCTGTGTAATTCACCTTCCACCATCTGTCTGCTTGTCGCAGAGTTGTGACTCCTTTTAGATTGTGTAGTCCCATATATATACCCATACTGGTGGCTGGTTACTCTCCTAACAGACTGTATTCACAAACAATAACCTACTCTCTAGAAGCGTTCTACAATCATTTCATATATTGGATTAATCTCCTATAATAAGTTGTCTCGGCAGGTAATGTATCATGACATATAGGTGTGTTTCCATTAGAACAATGTGGTCGATCTAACCCTATTCATTACTTTCAATGTTCAGTGGAACTTCATTATTACAAAGATCATTGTACCAGAGGAATTACCACTCATATTGAAACCTTGCTATATCAGGGATATAAAGAGATGGGACCAGAAAAGTTACCCTAATATAGCAAGAGTTTGTTACTATATTAGTGGCCTTTATAATGAGGTTCTACTGTATTTAGAAAAGATTGGTGAAGGCTTGAGCAATCACATCTTATGAATCAGAGATGGACGTAATAAGCGGTGTGAGGCTGGTGGTCACATAGTCATATTTTCATAATCCAGAACATATGCTGCATTTATTGCAAATGGAATTTCCTTTGTCTAGAAATATTTAATTCATTAACGTTTTTATTTTTTATGCTACATCTAATAATGAAGATGCTGCAAATACTTGTAGTATTGATACTTCCATACGTCACGTCTTTCATGATTCATACTTTTTACTAAAAACGTTTATTTCTATTCATTCATTAGAACTTTGCAAATCCAGCACACTTTGAATATTTTGAGAATGAATTCAATGAATGGTCCTAATAGATCAAAGCAGTATTCCATGAGGCGAGTTTTAACAATACAAATATAACCTTATGTTTGATCGTAACCCTGGGATACGAGTTTTAATCATAAATCAATTGAAAATACATTATGACCACTAACCTCATAATGCTGCCAATTTTAGGATTGTCTGTGAATACAGCTGTTTCATCATCTTCCAACCAAATCTTGCTGGTTCCTTCTTTCCGATACTTGGTAAGAAAGTTGAATTTGCGGATCGGGCATCCAACACTTCTCAGGAGAGTAACCACCACCAGCTTTCTTTTTTTTTCTAAACATTTTCGGCAAATTTTTATTAAGACAATCTTGGGTACTGGTATAGGCATATAACTTTTTTAAATTGTTTTCTATTTTGCCAGAAAAGTTATTAAAATAAGCAATAGTCTGTGAGACTGGTTCAATTTATGGGTATGGTATGAAAGAATGACCTGTTGGGCAGACAAATGTCAGCTAACTAGGGCGATGTTTCACCAAGTTATGAACGACTCTTAAGAACAAATTTAAGGATAGCACATATAAGTTCTTGTGTTGAATGGTTTGGAATATACTATTTCAACACCCAAGAATACACACCAGTCCTGCTTAAAGTAATTCTTTTCTTTAAGAACGGTTTGGTGAAACACTGCCCAGGTTGGAAATGATATCACATGTTCATTGTCTTATCTTCATGACTCCTTGGTAGTGAGTTTTTCAAACGGCTATTGGATAAGTGCATTAGATGTGTGCTCAAATCAGACTCTTGTTCATTTATAAGTTTTCTGCTTTTTACCAGTAACCCAAGGTTGTCTTTAACTTGATGGGAGTATTTAAAAAATGTGAAAAAGGACAACTTTCTGAAGCCACCCCTTCCAGTCCAGTTTTGACCTGTGTATATTTGATGATGATAATATTGATAATGAGAGATTATGTAATACCTTTATATTTATACAATATGTTGATGCCATCCCCAACGTATGGTAGGCCATAGACGATCGATAATATAAACTCTTAGGTCACAAAAATCAATGATGTTCTTTTTCATGAGGAAGTAGCATAAATTGATGTCAACTTCTTGCATTTTTTTTGTGATAAGGGACATGAGAATATACGAAAGGGTTGTCAAATCCTAAAAAAAAGACATTAATTTTAGGACTGAAGAATTTGTTTTGATAATTGATCCTCTCTGATCTACCATACCAAAGTGCCCTTCCTGGTTAATGTAGCAATTTATGATGATTTGTGCTTCGTTGTGGTAGCTCGATTGCCGAGTCGAACCAAAAGTGAATGGAATAAATCAGGGCACTATGACATGACTTTATTTTGGCAATTTATGTTTGTAGTGATGTTTTTATTTTGTAGCCCTTGTTATATGTCATTACATGGCTTTTGGCCAAAGTTCAATATTCTATTCTTGTTATTTGAAAATTTGAATATTGTTATCTGGTATATCATTAACTGGCTTTCCTAAAGAAATGCATGTGAACACGTATTGCTTTATAAGGCAAGATTTCCTCCAATATTAGTAGCATGATAATACACCTGTAAACCCAGGTTTAATATATTACACATTGGTTAATTGGTATTCCAAAGAATTGTGATCTAAGTGTATCTCATTTAAAAACATTCTATTTAAAGTGAATTCAAATGTCATCCTTATATTCAACCATCATGAAGTTGTTTTATGATTGTAAGCTCAGGAATGTAGTATAAACCCAGTGAATAATTGACTTTTGGTTTTCAGTTTGTGAGAAGAAAGAAGCCCTGATAGAGTTATTGGTGAGATCCTTAATCAGGCTAAACTTTCCATGTTTGTCTACTTGAATAGAATCATGTAATCCCTAGATATTTAAATCAAAATTGGGGCTTTATTCTGTATTTAATTTGTTAATAGGAAGTGTTTGTCTTGCTTGCATTAGAACATTTCTGAAATCAACACAGTTGGTAATTTAATTATTGGTCATGCGCATAACGATTTTGGATCATTGCGTTAACATTCAGTCATTCCATTTTTAACTGTCATTTACATGTCATCTGCTATGAAAAAGTCACACATGAGCTATTTTATTGCCACATTTTATATATAAAGATTTGGGAAAACTATCCTATTTTCAAATCAGAATTTGCATTGTAAAAGAATGCATGATGTAGGTAACTTATTATTTGATGAATCTGAATTTCTGTCTAGGTGACAAGATTATTTATAGTGAGATTGCATAAGGTTTAGAGTATGAGGATAGTGAAATCAGTTTGCTATAAAAAATTTTAAACCAAAAATTCTCTCTTGTGCGCTTATCCATCCAGAGATATGCAGTGTTAATTGGAAAAATAGTGTGGACTTTCCCAATGTGATAGACCAAAAACTGGTGAAGACTGGTAATTCATTGAAAGATGTCTTGTCAAGTTAGAAACAAAATCGAAGGAGCCTGCTTTTGATCTTGGAAAGACCATCAAAAAGATGAAGGGACTCATAGTGTAAGATGGCATGTTGGAAGTCCATATTTTTTTCAATTGATACTGTTCATATGTGTAAACTTGTAATATTTACATCAAGCAAAAAAAATGAACGATACCAATATTGAAGATGATATTACAAAGTGCTGCTTTGACAGTTTCACGACTGTAAATTAAAAATAGATAGGATGTATTATAATTTTCCATAAAACAAAATATATTTTGCCATTGAACTCTTCTCTCAGTTTCTTAAAGTTCATATATGACATGTTAAGTGTAATGACTGCCAATGAATTGTAATCCCAGTCTATTGGAATAGAATGGATGCTACAATCTTGGGGATTTGGATATTGAATATGGGCAAGATGCCTTGTGCTGTTATTGTTTTGTAGTTTTGTGTATCCTTTGTTTAATGGCTATCATATAGTTTGTAGTTAGAGTATATTATGACTGTTTCTCATGCAAAATAAATCTACATCCTCATTATCAATCCCATTACTTGATTTCACTTGTGTTTTGTATTTCAGAGAAATTGCAGAGATTTTATTAGTGTGTATTCAATTTTGGTAAACGGAGGCCTGTGAACAGTAGAAAACGAATAGGCAACTGATCTTTGCAATAGTTGATATCACATGTCACTATTATCAATTGCGTAGATCAGTTGCGCATTAGTTATCGATCATCCTTGGGCCTCCATCCTAAAAATAAGCAAAAACTTGCTAATTGATTTATGGACAGATTCAAGATCTGTCAGAGGCTGTTCAATTCAATTACTTTGAATGGTTGAACCAATTTTTGTTTGGCCCTCGAAGAAGAAATCTATTCATTGGAATGCATATTTTTAGGTATACATTCAAATGAATACAGTCAACTCTACACAAGTCAAACATCTTTAACCCTAACTAGGCCGGGCTATTTTGGGAGTTCTCATATAGCCGGGAGGGGGGTGCGGCCTCCCAGGCTCCGAGTCCGTGGCCCACTCAGCCTAGTGAGGGTTAAGTCGAAAAATCTGCTAAATTGTACAAGTGAATTCTCAGCATGTGGAATATCATTGCTATAACACTCTCATTCAATTATTCACATTTTGATCTCTACCCTCACTTATATTCTGGAACGCTTGGCATTCCTGTATCTCTTTTTTTATAAGCCCACCGCACACATTACAACTCAACCATCTTACGACTGGTTTGCGACTTGATGTCACTGAATCATAGCCAGTTGGAAACGTTGCCACTGCACACCTTGCGATCCGGCCCCACGACTGCATTCTGATTGTCTATTTTGAGTTGAGCAGAAGCATAATACCTGGGAAATTTACAATGTGATGCTTTATCATTATTATTATTATTGTGACGTCACAATCAAGATGCTTGTCTGATTGGATGTGAAATTACGACTCGGTCACAGGGATTCAATATATCAAATCCTCGCGAATGGGCTTTTGATTTGCTTACAACTGTGTTTGACTGGCAATCTCACCAGAGTCATGATGTCACAACTCGGTTAACTCAGTCGCAAGCCAGTCGTTCGGTGGTTGTTTAGGTGGCTTAAAACCTCTATCCATTTCAGCTTTTGATTTGCTTACAACTGTGTTTGACTGACAATCTCACCAGAGTCATGATGTCACAACTCGGTTAACTCAGTCGCAAGCCAGTCGTTAGGTGGTTGTTTAGGTGGCTTAAAACCTCTATCCATTTCATTTTTATTCCCTGTTCTCTATAAATCCCTCATCTCTCCTTTGTCTTGTAGTTGTCCTTTCTCTTTTTCAATGCTTTTTCTCCTGATGGTCACTTACTCCTAATCTTGTTTTTGCATGCATTCAACTACATTATCAAAGAAGGTATTAAAAATACCCAACACCAGATAAGTAGAAACGGACACTCACAACTCAGTCAATTTGTAACTTCATATTTTTTTTAATCCATATGTTCAAAGAATAACCTTGTGGAATACTAATTCTTTCTACATTTACTCTGGTTTATAGCTTCCAAACTTAACAAATATTACAAATCAGTAACTTACAGCAATGTTGGCACATAAATTTTCAATTGGAAAAAATATAATTAGGCAACATTGTTTTGGCATCCTGCACAATTTGTTCACATACCAACCCTTATACTATGACTTTTATTCACGAAACCTGCAGCTTTGCAACCAATTTGCCCATGCATCAATATCAAGGTTTAAAATGATACAATGTTTGCAAGATTTTAGGACCATCTACAATTTTGCAATATATATAATCTTCATTAAACAAGTTTTTCTTACAGATGTTTGCAACCTCACATCAAATAATTTGCCAAAATAATGAAAAATGATGCTCATGCTAGTGTTCTTTTCTAAGTAACGAGGAAAGCGTCTTCCATTTTCAGGAAAAATGTGCATGATCTCTCTTTTACAATGATTTGATACTTATCAGCATCTAACTCTTTTGACCACTGCAATGATATGTGTATAGGTTTAATGTAAATATAAATGAGATCATCAATTGGCATCTATTCAGTGGTACCCCCTTTTCAGGCACAAGGGGTACTAAAAGGGATGAGAACAGATTAACCCTTTGAACCCTAATGGCCGGTTTTCCGGCCACGCCGAGAAAGTGAAATAACCCGACTGGCCGGAAAACCGGCCTCGAGTCATATGCACAGAAATCTGTGGTCATATGACTTCTTTTCGTGTCATGTGACTTCTCGCGTGACCCCACTTTGATCAGGTGATCAAACACTTCATAGTACGGGACTACTACTTGCTTTTTCGTGAATTTTTTTAGAAAAAAAGGTGAATAAATGTGGTGTGATGGCAAGAAAAACATACACCTCCGAGGAGGCTCTTGCAATGATACTAGGAGATTCCGCGGAAGATATTGATGACTCTGAATACTGTCATGGGATTGATTTTTAGGACGAAATTGATACGTACGATGAGGTTGAAGCAGCTAATGTTGGTGGATTTAGCTGCGAGCTGTTCCTAAGCACCTCCAGCCCGATGCAAGCGGGGGAGATCACTGTCAGTGTTCCGATTGAGCAAATGGTAATGGTCAAGTTCGAGATAATCCAAGCGAAGGGACGGAAGAAAAGATTAGCCAAAAGAAACAAGTTTTCATTTTATTTTATCAGTATATTCCCTCTTATATAGTAATCATTATTTTAATATATGCAGGATACACTTTTACAGTACTTAGACAAATACAGAATTTATGTGATTAGAATAAAAAAAACAATTGAATTGTTCAAAATGTTGACATAAGTCAAGAATGCGAAAAACTTAAAATAACTCAGGGTATAGCTCACGAAATATTAAAATAATTCAGGGTTCAAAGGGTTAAGGTTGGTAGATATACGTGGAGGCGTCATGGTGTAGTGTTTCTGACTCTCACTTTTCAACCCGAGGGTCACAGGTTTGAGTTCCACTCATTACATTTTCCATCAGCAAGAAATTTACCCACATTGTGCCGCACTCAACCCAGGTGAGGTGAATGGGTACCGGTAGGAATAAATTCCTTGAATGCATTGAGCACCATGTGGTAGCCATACTATAGCCGGGTAATAATGCACAGAGCGCTTAGAAACACTTCGTATTGAGAGCTATATAAATGTTGTGTATTATAAAAGCGATTATCCTTGACCATCTTTTAATCGATCGTCATCTGCAGTCGTCTTTATCCAAGTACAAGTGCCTATTAACCTGACTGATGTGAATATCTTGGATAGGTGGTATGGCATCTGAAGGTGGGTCTATCTCAGGTGGCCCTTTCGCATACTCATCTACAAAATAGAATGAAAGAAATCAAATCAAATCATTTTATTTCAATTCTTTTCGAAGATTCAAGCATATATCACTATGTAATACTTTGTGTCTCCATGTGATCGTAACTATGAAATGTGCAGAAATAAATAAATAAATAAATAAATAAATAAATAATAAATAAATATATAATGAAAGTACTATAACAAAATAAGTTTAAAAAATAGACCAGCCAAATGAAATAAAGAATAAGAATGTTTACATTTTCAGAATTCCCTCATTAATGTGGAACCATCCATCTCTTGAAAAATCATGAACAATACCATGTATAAATGGATATAAAAGATGAAACATTCCTGAGTTCAGCAATATCATATTTCAATCATAAAATGAGGATGAATTATACAGTGTCGAGAGTTCAATAAATAGAATGAATGTCTTCATAACTCTCACCAGTCAGTGTTTGACATAATTAGCAGGGATCACAGAATGGTTTGAAAAATGGCGGGGGGGGGGGGGGGGTTGTACTGCCATTTTTACACACTCCCGAAGGCTTGCCTAATATTGACTAATATAATTGGAGGTTGAACCATCAAGTCCCTGATGAGTGTTAAATACAGTCACACCAAGGGTTTATCCCCATCTCGTCCAATGCCATCTCGTCCAATGACCGTTTCGTCCAAACGCGCTTCGTCTAACATTAGGTCGTCCAATTACGGTTTTGTCCAATATTCATTTCGTCCAATAGGCGCTTTGTCCAATAACCAGTTAGTCCAATATCCTGTTCGTCCAGTAGCCATTTTGTCCATTAACGTTTGGTCCAATAATCAATGTCCAATAGCCATTTGGGCTAACATCACTTCGTCCAATCATCAGTTTGTCCAATATCACCTTGTCCATTAACCATTTGGGCTAATCCTAGTATGTGTAAGAGTCAATTGGTCTAATTTCCATATGGTCTAACTACTATTTGGTCCATTATCCATTTGGTCTATAACTGATCCGTCCAATCATCATTTTGTCTATTTTTCTAGGTATTCCAATACTCGCCCGATCTATTTGCCAGTCTGTCTAATAACCATTCAGTCTAATACACACTTGGTCCAATTACCATTGCGTCTAATCCGTATGTTATTCGTGTTTATTTGAACAACATTGTTTGGGTACGTAAATTTACCGTAATATCTGAATGTCATTGACAGCAGGGCTCTTCAAAGACAAGACTTGCATGCATGGACCAACGAGATGTCAGTAACTGACCGACATCTCCCTGCATGGACAGACCCGCAGTACGACTATGTGATTTAAAATAGCGAAGCAATTGTTTATAATCAAAATATAATATTTAACAATTAAAACTCGTAAACTCTCCTTTTCATCCATTCCCCCCACCCCCCTCCCCCCACATACAGAGTTTTACATCATGCAAGGAGCTGGAAGCTACTAGCTACACCGGCCAAATTACTAATACCGTACGTGCATATAATTTCGAAAGTGGTACCGGTGCATTTCGGTCATGCCGCCTCTAAAACTTTGTTTCATATGCATTGATTTTTATTGATCTCAATCATTTCAATCATCTGTACCTCTAAATGATAATAATATTGTATATAGACCAAACGGTAATTACACTAATTGGGCATTAGACCAACCGAAGAATGGACTGAATGAAAATTAGACTAGCTGATGATTAGACTTAATGTACCAATTGGTAAATGGACGAGGTGATAATTAGACTAACTAATGTGAGACAAACTGACGATAGACTAACCAGTAATTGGACCAAATGACGTTGGACAATCTGATGATTGGACAAAGTGACACTAGACAAAGCGGTAATTGGACGAAGTAGGACTAGAGTAGACCACATGATGTTTGGACGAATAGGCAATTGGACCATATGGTTATTGGACGAAATGGCTATTGGACGAACGGGATATTGGACAAATTTGTTATTGGACAAAGCGGCAATTGGACGAAATGTTTATTGGACGAAATGTTTATAGACGAAGTAATGTTGGACGAAGCGCGTTTGGACTAAACGGTCATTGGACGAGAGGGCATTGGACGAGATGGCAATTTACCACACCTAGTTATCACAACGTCCTTGGGACCAGAGAAATTATCTCTTTATATCAAAACCTTGTTATATCAGGGCCAAAATACAATAAAATACAAAGAGACGGAACCAGGAAAACTACCTTGTTTGTTGTAATGAGATCTTGGTATGTCAGTGCTATTTGTAACGAGGTTGGACTGTAGTTTTAGCACTAACCTGTTAATGTTTTCATGGAGTCCGGTGGGGCGGTGATGAGGAGACTATGAGCAGCATAGAAGACGTAGATAGACAAAAGACTGACACAGATATAGACGGGTAGAGCCAAGGCCCAGTATCTGTGTAAGCAATAATAAGTTAAACGGTTACTTCATGCCAAAAATAACTTGCTTTGATTAAAAGCGCAAAAATTGGACGAACATATCAAAAAAAGTTTGAGCGAAATCGGACAATGAATAAAGAAGTTATGAATTTTTGAAATGTTTTTAAAAATAATTAAAATAGTTATATTTTCAGCAAATTGGCAACTTTGGATCACGTGACATGGCATGGTGATGACGTAGGTTCGTCACTTCTCTAAAATTGGCTTACATGTATTATACACCATTGCATTTTACTCCCTTGTTTTTTTAATCTTTAGAGCAAATCACTATTTGCTGATGAATTTAATTTAATATATATTCAACAATTAGGATCAAGGAATGTGTAGCTTTAAAATAAGTCTTGCATAAAAGATTAAATAATAAATTATTGAATAAATACGATTTTAATAAACAATTAATAATAATACGATTTATTCATATTATGAATTTCTCTTATTGAGAAAATGTAAATATTTTCAACATTACTTCAATGGCGATTCTTGTTCTAACGATTTCAATTATGCTATTAATTGATAGCATACACATAAGAATCACTATTTCAATAAATATTCTCTTTGAGATCATTGTTTTTCTACCATTGTTTATCATTATGTTTGTTATTGTTTTGAAAATCCTATTTTCTTCTTTTTTGTACTATTTTAGTCATTGTAAATCCAAAGTGAAAAAAAAATATTCCTTTGCCAGAATTTACAGTGGTAATCGTAATTTTACTGTCGTGAAAGCGTAATTACAACACAAAATACACATTTCTTATTAAATATATTGTTTATTAGAATCATATTTATCTAGATAATTTTGTTATATTTTTTAATGAACAATATTTTAGAAGTTATAATGAAAGAACATATATTTGATGCATTCGTCGAGAAAAAGGAATTAATTTTGAGTCCAATGACTTTCAAACAGAGCATAAGTAGCATAATTTAGATATAATACACTTATTCTAAAGAAGTGACGAACCTATGTCATCAACACGTCATGTCACGTGACCCAAAGATGCAAATTTGCCAAAAATATAACTGTTTCAAAAATCTTTAAATATTTGAAAAATATTCATAACTTTCTTATCTGTTGTCCATTTTCGCTCAAACCTTTTTTGATATGTTTGTCTGATTTTTGCGCTTTCAATTGAAGCTAGAAATTTTTGGCGTGGAGGCCTCCTTTAAAGCAGAAAGTTAGTACAGAGGGACTGATATATTACTAATTTCCTTATCAACCCAGGGCGTTGTTTCACCAAGTTGTTCATACGACTTTAAGAAAGACTGGAGTATGTTAAACAGAGGGCGCTGTCAGAGCAGCTGCGCCTGCAATTTTCTCTCAAATGTCGAGAGCTTTTTATTCTTCAAATTACACTTTTTAATCGCTTATTTTTACGTGTATACTTTATTTTTTTCTTCTGCTTTGGAATTTCAAATGCACATCTGAGCAATGGAATCTTGTCAAACCTGTTTTAATTAAATCAATGATTTGACCGGGTAAAATTCATTATTCATCAGTTACATGTATTTAAAAAAAATATGCAATTTTTCGCAATTCCATAATTCGTTTTATTTCTTCAGTGGTTTATATTTCTATTGGTAGATGAAACGCAGATTTTATGTTTCCTTCTTTGTAGGTGCCTGAATTTTGCGAGTATGGGGAGGGGGAAAGAAAGTCGGGGGGGGGGGGGGGGAGTGTGAGTATGTGTGTACAAGATGTAGGGGGATATTGGTGTAGTTTGTGTAGTAACGTGAAAGGTGTAAATATGGCTGTAATGATGTACGTTTATATGTCCATTTGAATGTGTGTATGTATGTGTATGTGCGTGCCTTTATGTTTGTGTGTATGTACCTGTTTTATCTGCGTTTCATGCTCCCATTTACTTTGTATCTCTCACCATTTTTATATTTTACATGTCTCTTTATAATGTTGTACACTTGTGTTTTACTCTGAAAATTGAAATCATAATTCAGCTATTAGCTGCAACGATTTTTAATCAATAAACCATCTCTCTATCTATCAGTGAAATACTTGTAAGATTCTTTGTTCTTCAAGTGTTTCTTATCTTGGTGAAACACCGCCCAGGGAGCTTAAAATCACAGAAGTTTCCTCTATATATTGAAACAGAGCTGAGGCAATGTTGCACTTTGATTCAAACGTTGTGAGTTTGTTGGCTGTATTACATGTAATATAAGACCCTGGTTGTCTTCTTCAGGGGCCAATTGTACAAAGTGGTACAGTGTATCATCTATCCTCTTCTCACTAAAACTTGCTTGACTTCTTGTGCCACCCCCTTAACATAGACACTGGTAGGTATTGCTACGACTATGTTAGTGACTATGTTAAGAGGGTGTCACAAGAAGTTAAGACTCGGCAAAAAAGAGGATAGCTAAGACCATATTGCGCAATCGGCCCCCGCTTCTTATTTCATCAAGCATTAAACCTGTGTATAAGACCATCATTGCAGGATTGGCTGGGCAAACAGATTATAGAAACATGTCAAAGCATTGTTTAAGGAGAATCTGAATCTCATCTTTCAGCCAGAGGATCACGGTTTGAATCCCTCTCATGAAATTAATGTCATTCAGCAAGAAACTCATCCATATTATGCTGCACTCTTCCCAGGTGTGATTGGGAACCCAGCATTGGGTGTCTTGAAGCGCCCTGCTGGAATACTCCCAAGGGAGGGAAATATATGCATAAAATATGCATGCCTGAATCCAATAATCCAGAGTAACAATAACTCAGTTATTGCAGGGCCAGCTAGAGAAAAGAATTCACTAAACAAGTTTGTAAAAAATTGGAAAACAAGTAAACAGTAACCTCCCGTAAATGAGACTTATTACTATTATAATTATTATTACAATCAGAGATTTTTTGTACTCATGTATTGTTTATGCACCATACATCCAATGAATTAACATTTTAGGACTCTGATTGAAATGAGACAGACCAAATTGGAAAGGCATCACTTACTCCTCTTGGAAAAATTAAATTTTCAATATACATTTAAAAGAAATGAATTTGATATTACAGTGGAAACTCGGTGTAAAGAGATCTGATATAACCAAAATATCTGATATAAAGAGGTTAAAAATCTGGTCCCAGCTCTTTACAACTTATTGTTTTTTAAACCAGCTATAAAAAGACTACTGCTATAACAAGGTAATTTTGATGGTCCCAAGCACCTCGTTTTAATGAATTTCCACTGTACTAGAATAAGAATATAAAATGAAGAAATAAGACATGCACAGATATTACTTACTTTTGAGGCCAGTATGTCAGGCCCACAGAATGAAGCCATTCATCAGGAACATAGGCCCATATTACATAAAGTCCTAAAAGTGAAAACAACAAATATGATTTCATCTCTAATTGTCTAAAGGAATTTCATCTCTAAAATCCTGTAATTTTTTAACAGAAGCAGAAAAAATTGGTGAGTAAAAGAAAAAAAGTTTGAAGAAAATCTGCAAGTAATAAAGAAGTTATGAATTTTTAAAGACTTGAAAAAATCAGTGGAAGTTTCCAGAGATGTTGCCAATTAGATGACATCATGGGTGCACAACTAACCAGAGTTGTCATTATAAATATGGTGGAAAATTCCATCATTTTCACAGAAAGTTGCGAAGTTTGTATGAATGTAAACATGCAAATAGTGGATCTACATATCTATAATAAAGATATCCTATGGTTAAAGTTTTGGGGAAATCATATTTTTTTGGGGAAAAAGTAACATTTGATGACATTGATATGAATGTAATAAATGGTCAGTTGTGCACCTATGACATCATCAGTTGCCAATTTGTCTAAATATATAAACATTCATAACTTCCCTATTAGTTGTCCAATTTTCTCAAACTTTTTTTGTTCTTTTCATCTAATTTTTCTGCTCCTGTTGAAGGAATATTATTCTTGGGTAGACGCTCCTTTTAAAAACAATTTGTGCATGTATTGTTAAGTCATGCCCATGTTAAAAGTTACATAATTCAGGAAAATATATATATTTGGAATTGCCATAATTCATAATGATTTGAGATTTTAAATCAGGTCTAACAGTTACGGGTACATGTATGTACCTACTCATGGAACAAGAAAAGAACAACAACAAAAGAACAAACCTTCTGAATGAAACAGAATTCACATCCATGACATCTATACATTAGGCTCTAGATAAGTACATTGTACGATCACTTTATTATTATTCAACACAAGTGAATATATGTGGCTAAAGGCAGTAATGATGCAGCATCATTCATAATATAAATATAACCAACGGGAAATGAAACAAGACACTTGGAGACATTTCTATCCTTTTCTTTATTTGTTTTGTTATTGTTACTATAAAAATAACACAGTTTTGAATATATGGGACTGTACAATTAAAAAGTTACAATTAAAATCGTTATTTATTGATAAAATAAAACTCACCAAATCCTAAAATGGATCCAAGATATAGTACGAATCCGTAGATCGCGCGTTCGGGTGTCGGAGCAGGGTTATTAGCCATAATTCTTAAGTTTCAGCACCCATTTTTTTAATTAATCGAATCAGTTTTGCTTGACGAGATTGGGGAATCTCCCTTGATGACGTCATGTTTTTGATAACGTGCGGGTAGCCTACCCACAAACGAAACAACACCACTTGAGAAATTTTTAAAAGGAATGAATGAATGAATGAATGAATGAATGAATGAATGAAAGAACTTTATTACAAACAAAAATCAATACAAGAGGATATACCATGCGTGTAGATGTCATAACACAGTGTTAAAGTGTAAACCCACTTTTTCAGCAAGCACCTGAAATTCGTTTCATCCTGGCAGATAAAAATAGAACTCGCAAACTATCGATCATTAGCTAATGTCATTTTCATAAGGTTATTTAGGGATAAAAAAAAATTGAGCATAAAATGAAAGTACACTCTTTTATAATTTTCTTCTCTTTTCTAGAAAAGTAGACACATATTTTTACCTGCACGTACCTTATTTGTTGAATTTGAAATTTGGTTTTGTTCTTTGTTCAATATCCTTTGATGGGGGAATAACGATCGTATCATTGTTTTAAAAAGCAAGCACATTTATTTTGGAAATCTAGACATTCGTTGAAAAAAAAACCAAGTTACATACAACACTAATATAAACATTGCAACAACCATAGATCTAAAGGACAAAAATACAAACAAAATACCTCCCAAAAACACCACGACAACAATGGCATATTTTCAGTTAACAGAAACAAACAATATGTTTTGTGCCTCTTGTGGTATTATTCTAGACCTTATGGAAAAATTCGGAAACTGCTAAAATCTAATCTTCTGCATGTAACATGCGTGCACCATAAAGATTTTGATACTCGGGGGCTGAGCTCAAATTTGGCGCCCATGGGGAGCTTAGCTGACCTGACAAGCAAGCAAAAAATAAGAAGAAAGAAGAGAAAAAAGGTAATCACTTAATTTAGCGCCAACTCTATGCGCCCATTTAATATAGATTTCTGGCGCCCCTAGCTCTGACGCCGGGGGCCTTGCGTCCCCATAACCAAGGGCGGTGGAACCGGGGGGGGGGG
>BQKZ01000151.1:67866-102490 GCA_036244855.1 Temnopleurus reevesii | reverse complement strand
CTCCCCCTCCTCCTCCTCCTCCTCCTCCTCCTCCTCCTCCACCACGTCCCCACCTCCTCTTCTTTCTTCATCATTAGATGTGCATCTGCCGTTCGTTATTATGACCAGCACCACCATCAGGCATCACCATCAGGCATCACCATTTAAGAATGGTTGAAGAGCAACGGGTTCGATTTGCCTGACGATCAGTCCTAGGAATTGATGATCAATTTATGCAGTTAGACATCAATACAACGTTGCCTTACAATCAATATCCAGTGTTGTGTCAAATTGCTTGCCTTTATTTACTATTCCAAATGACTGTCAACACTCAAGTGAACTGGATGCTCACTTGTCTGCTATAAAATCAGTTATGTTTGTATTCATTGGTGTACAAGTTGCTTGGCTGTCTTCCCCAACAGCAGAGGTCAAAGGTTTTATAGTTCATTCTTAATGGCCACTTTCAACAAGTGACACATGCATTATGTTTATACAGCATAAATATTTGATTTTCTTTTGTTTGGGACCTGTAAAGTAGGAACTCTGTGTGTGTGTGTTCAACATTGGTGTGTTCTAAGAAAGTGGAGTAGAGGTCTCCAGCTCACATACAGTAAATCATTTAATGACTAGTACCCTGTACTTCTTAAAATTTAGGAGTATTTGTACATAAAGATGTGATTTAAAAGATTTGCAAGTACCTATTTTTGATATTATTTTCTTTGTACATGTACATAATATTATTTTTCAATATGTACGTGTACATTTACATGTAATTCCTATAGACTTTTTGTAGGGACTACCTGGTTTTTGTAATCAATGGTTAAACCTTGTTTTAGTTCCAGTGCTGTTTGGTGGCCAGATCAACTTTATCCCATTCTCTCAGGAGCCTTTTCAAAGTTGTTTGTCAAGGAGCCTCTAGAGGTCAAAGTCAGTGGCCAACAATATGTAGAGAATTGGTTTTAAGTGTGATAACAGCCCACTTATTGATACACCAAGTACTCAAAAGTCCCTTCAGATTCTTCTAAAATAATATTGCTTTATTTAGAGGTCTTCATGTATTATGAACTGTATAAATTTATAACAGTTGAATCACCAAAATGCTGATCCAAATATTGTTCTTTGATAAAGCATGATAAAAGGAAATACTTCCTCTCAGGAGAACACATTTGGTTCAGCAGTAGTAATTCACATTTTTATTTTCATCCTTGTGCAATGAGGTTTGACATCTCTGCAGAGTTTTCTATCACAAAATACAATTTATGAAAAAAAGGTTCATCAGTTTAATTGACTCGGGCATTGGCATTTTTTTTTTATTCATTGATGAAATCTAACTGAACTGATGATGTACTCTAAACATATAGGCCTAAATTTAAAAAAAAAAGCTATTACTGATATTTTTTACTTTGAGAAATGAAGAAAAAAAAACAATGCATGAGATTTTATGTCAGCTCTCATGCACATATCAAAAAGCCAGTAAAATATTATTATCTTAATGAGCCCAAAGTATTTTTATTACGGAATATTATGAGGAACTCGGGGAAGACGAGGTTTCATATAATACAGATAATTAATACAAAATTTACCCTTTTCTCATTATACCAGCAAGTATCTTGACAAATTGAAAAAAATATTGATTACAAACATTGCTTCCCCATGATTTAAGACAGTTTTTGTCTGATCTGCGCATGTACATGTACATGTTTATAATTATCAACATAATTGCACATCTCTGTTTTGATCTACAGTACGCTGGATTATTTGCAGTAAACTGGTGCAATGTAACGAAACATATATGTAATTCATCATTCTCTTGATAAAGTCAACTGTATGAATTTATTGCTGTCTCAAACTCTATCCATTCATAATAAAAAGGATCATGCCAATTGATAGCAGTGTTATAGAGAGTCTCAATGACGAGCAGCCAAAAGGCCGTGACACTCGTGTTTTATTTTTAGCTGCATCCTCTGTGTTTGAGCCACATGAGACTTGGGGTTTGAGCGGTGAAGGTGGGCCGCATCTGGTTGAACATGACCTACAAATCCTCTACATTTCCTTCCAAGCTTATGTTAAAGTGAAAACTTGCATTTTTCATCATTTTGAATACAAATTATATACAAATGAGAGAATCAATAGATCAATGCTATCTTTTCATTCTAAGGCCCCTCCCTTTGTATTAAAACGTCACTGTAAAATACAACCTGGAGAGTCATTTTCAGACATTCTTTGGCTCATTACTCCCTTTAAATAATATACTAAATACAAAAGTGCACTTCTCAATTGGTGACTAGAGAACAGGCTGTTTAGATGCTGCAGTGTATATTGCTATTATTTATTATTATCATTCTACATATCATGTGTGCTCCAAAATAAAAAAAAATGAATGAAACAAAGATTTTGCAGACTGACCAAAACAAAAAGACTTAAAAAGATGTTCTTTGGCTACCATACAAATTTGAGGGCCTTCATGTAATAACACTGCTTTCATAGAGAAAATGCTGTGCTCCAAATGGTTCTCTGTTTATTTTTTTATCAAGCATTTGAGGATCTGAAAAGTATGAAATATTAAAAAAAAAAATAATAATAATAATAAAAAAAAATAAATAAATAAAAAAAAAAATAAAAAAAAAATAAAAAAATAAAAAAAAAATAAATAAAAAATAAATAAATAAATTAAAAAAAAAAGAAAAAAAAAAGTATGAAATATTGATTAATTTGGCAGACATGTCAAGTTCATGAACCCTGACACATATGTCCTAATGGTGGTTGGCTGCTGTTCATATCTCTATGGCTGGATGCATACACTGTATGAGCTACAGTTAAAGGGGAACTACACTCAGACATTAAATTGCTATCATTAAATGAAGAAAAATAAGATGAATAAACTAACAATTTGAGCAAAATCGGATAATCCATTCAAAAGCTATGAATTTTCAAAGTTTTGATTTACATCCCTCATGGGCTCCTTAAATTGGCAAACGTACAGGCACAAAATGGCTGCCAACATGGAGAACTCTCCATTCACTTTGTGCACAAAATGTCACATTTTCCTCTTTTTCCAGAAAAGTAGACAAATGTTGTTTTTTCGGTTAAATATATTATAGCCACATCAATTCTGCAAGCATTCCAGAAAGAACAATGTTGATTCCTCATTTGAAATATGAAATTGATCCATTTTCAAAAAAAATATATACAAAGTGAATGAGGAGTTCTCCATGTATGATATCACAGATTATGCTAATTGGCTATACGTTGCCAATTCAAGGATGCCCAGCACAGGTGGAAATGATAACTTTGAAAATTCATAACTTTTGAATGGTTTATCCGATTTTGCTCAAAGTTTCACAGTTTTTTCATCTGATTTTTCTTCATTTAATGACCATGCATTATAGTCTGGGTGTAATTCCCCTTTAACATCTTTTAGTGACCTACATGTTCTCCCTGATAAAGCTGTAAATCAAAACACAAGTGGGTCATCATAATTTCATTCTATTTCCACACTTGTTATTCATTCCATAGATGGGTGGTCCTGCATTTTCTTCTGTAATGCTCACACTGAGTTCAAACCCAGTGCAAACAAACAAGATGAATTAACATCATAATTGGTTTTCTTCTAATCATTGTGAAAATAATTTGCTTATTGATTTCAAATCCATTCAAACTCAATAATAGGAACCAGAATACAATTGCAGCACTTGTTGAATATTTTCCCTCCTCTTTCAATGTACAACCCAATGAAAATGTTAATTCATAACATAATTGCCTGATTAATTCTGCAATCCTTATAGTATTAAATTTGTATAAACGTGTGAAATGCATTTGGGAAAATTAGGAGTAATCAAACTAGACAAATAATACTTTTGTACAGCAAACAGTAGTATCCAAATTTTCTCCTTGGTTCTACAAGCAATCATCACTTCCTCTTCTGTGATTGGAAGTACACTCTATTGTACATGGAATAAGGAAATAAGAATATTTATGATCAGATAGGACCAAGATATCGGGTTCGTTTCCTGCTTTGTTTTAGAACTTTGTATCTTTCATGAGGATTCATGATTTAGGTTCTATCCCTCACTGCATACTCTTTTATGCTTACTTTATTGTATCTTTTTCTATTTCTCTAGTCCTTGCTTGCTCACTTCTAACTATCCATATCTATCTATCTATCTATCTATCTATCTATCTATCTATAGATCTATATTTCTCTCTTTCTTTCTTTCTTTCTTTCTTTCTTGCTGTCTATCTTTCTATCTATCTATCCATATGTCTATCGTTCTATCTATCCATCTACAGCATCTACCTATAGATATTTCCATCTATCCGTTCAGCTATATGTTTATCTATTCATCTACACTGTATCTATATATTTGATTATCTACCTGTCTATATAATTATCTATCTATCCACCTATCCATCCAGCTATCTATCTATCTATCCAGCTTTCTATTCATCTATCTATCTATCTTTCTATATATATTTATCTATCTATCCATTCATCCATCCATCCATCTATCTATCTATCTATCTATCTATCTATCTATCTATCTATCTATCTATCCATCTATCTGTCTGTATTATTATTCTTCAACTCTTGTGTGATTCTAAATGTAAATCGCAGAGCAGACGGTCTATGAGCAGAGGAACGAACCCCAATTCTTTATTTACATCCTATTGCTACCATACATGCATGTGATGATTCATACATGTATAGCCTAGACCTTTCTTGAGGGAAAATCCAATTACATTTTACTCTACAGGTTGAATGCACTGAATTTGTGTCCATCTAGATGATGCGTATTGAAGTCAATATTTTTAGCAGAAGAGTTCAGTCTATTGTATAGTGGAAAATTTCTACTGGGGTTCAATTTTCGCGCTTTTTGCGGTGAAATTGCTGGCCGCGAACCTGCGAAAATAATCCTCAAAAATTTGTATGAAAATTTAGCATGCACAGTACTTCACACAGTGCGTTTTGAAGTGGCACAATAACGCTTTCAATGTTTCAATCGGGTCTATATTTACGTTTCTAACCATAATTTCCAGACTATTCTGGCATTCTTTATGATTTTTTTGCATTTAAAAGCATTCTTATGTACATGTAGCAGTAATCTCTTTCTCTTTTTTGAAAAATCTTTATTAGTCAGGTATGTAGAGAGATTATACCTTTTTTCATTGATCATATCTGCAAATTCAATACCCCCCCCCCACCCCACTATACAGTATCATGTTTCATGTACATGTACATCCATTGATATACCGTAGCTTGATATATCGAGCTGTATCAGGTCAGCTTGATTTGTATTGTCACCTTGCCAAACTGCCAGAAAGTTATTTCAAGCGGAACTAAACCGTCAAACAATATTGGCATGAATGATGGTTTTAGGGGAAAAATTATAAAAAGGAACATATTCAGCTGAAATACATGTGGCTGAACTACTTGGTTTAATACGATAATGACTGTTAAGGATAATTACTGTACTTAACTAGCATTGTTAATGGAATGCCCAGAAATATGAACTCAACTTGGGACTTGTCAGATTTCCCTGCATGATACCAGCTACAATGTTGGGAGGACACCCTGAAAGCAACCACATCATAAAAAACATGGTTTACTATGGTAACAATTATACAGGATGTAATTAAAATCAGAATACATTTAACGTTGTACAGAAAAAGGTTCTTATTTGATTATTTTTTTTCTTTTCATAGACAATTGGGAAGATTTATTTGTAATCTCTACATTGAGGACTGCATAAAGAAAATTTGGAGTATCATTACATCCTATCCAGTATTATGTCATTTGCTAACCTTATAAGATTTTTATTTTCTTCCTTATAGGAGCCTGATGATGATGTTTGGAGGCTTGGACTGAAGACCTTCTAGACAGCCACCATGACTGAGGTTGTGTGGGAGGGCATCAAGGCCCCTTCAGGTCTGGAGTTCAAACAATCTCAGATGGAACCAACTCTTATAGGTAAGCACAGGGTCCGGATGATGTTGATAGGGGTCAGGACCAAGGACCTCCTGAATTATGTCTGAGGTTGTGTGGTAGGGCCCCTCGGGTCTTGAGTTCAAACAATCGCAGATGGGACCAACTCTTATGGGTAAGCACAGGGTCTGGATGATGTTGATAGGGGTCAGGACCAAGGACCTCCTGAATTATGTCTGAGGTTGTGTGGTAGGGCCCCCTCGGATCTTGAGTTCAAACAATCGCAGATGGAACCAACGCTTATGGGTAAGTACTTGGTTCAAGATAGATATTAGGGTCAATGTTTGAATCACAACTGGGGTTGTGTGGTATGGTAACAGCAGAATTGAAACAAACTCTGATGTGTAAGTGCAGGATATGTGATGAAATAGGGTCTTAAAGATTAGGGACTTTGATTTCCTTCTGAATTATGACTGAAGTATTGTGATAAGGATCCCAAGGCCTAGAGTTCTAACAGACAAAGGGGGTGTCATTTGAAAGTTACAAATTGAAATGCACAGCTTTATTTATGCACATTCTGCGCTTCTAAAAAAAAACCCCACAGAATGATAATTCTGATTGCCTGTTCATCAGCAACACCCCCTAAGATAGGACCAACTGTAATGGGTAAGCAGTTGGTTCAAGATATAAAAAGGTCTTGAAGATGTTTGGCCTGGATGATGCTGATTGAGGGTTTAGACTTGGGACCTTTTGAATTATGTTGTAAGAACCCCTTGGGTTTGAAGTTTAATCTGTCTTGGATAGGACCAACTCTTGGGTAAGCACTGCATTCAATTGAGCCTAGATGATGATGCTGATGTGTGTTAGGACTAAAGACCTTCTGATTGAGGTTGTGCTGTAAGAGTCAGTCTGGTCTGGATCCTAAGTATTTGTTGATGCATAATTGATGAGCACTGGATTCAAGATAGAATGAGCACATTTTAAATCATGATTGGGGTTGTTTGTTAAGGCTCCTGTCATGTCTAGAGCTCAAACAGTCTCAGATGGATCAAACTCTTGGGTTCAAGTAGTAAAGGCCTTGATGATTTTGTTTGGACTAAGGACCTGAATCGTGAGTGGGGTTGTGTGGAAAAGCACCCTAAGGCCTGGAGTTCAAGTAGTCTTAGGGGGTGATGCTACAAAGTTACAATTGATTGCAATTCAACTGCAAATCAGTTTCAAATTAGAATGTCTATTTTCATTTGCACACTGTCTGCCCATTTGACACAATGCATATGAATAGATATTCTTACCAGGTACCTATTATTAAATGTCTTTCTTGCACTGTGCTTCTCTCTTTATTAACAGGAGTTTGGGCTAAGAAAGGAGTTCGTAAAGGGCGTACGTACGGACCGTTTGTTGGTGAAAGGAAGCCGTGTGGTGAGGTGTTAGATGATACATACTCATGGGAGGTGAGTGTAATCTCCAATTACATGGAATAATATTACTTTTCACATTTAATTAGCACTTTTTGACTGTATACATTTTTAACAATTCACTGTACAGTTCTATGGGACAAATTTGCTAAACAAAACATCTTTTGTATAGCAATCCTGCTAAAATGCATAGCAAATTGCAATGCGATACCAGGAAAATTATTCCCTGAATTGTGTTGCAAATTGGATGATATTTTCTATCCTTAAGTGGAAAAAGCAGGAGAAGACCAAGGTAACTATCATTTTATGACTTGGATCTTACCAAATATAATGTTTTAAGTTCACCACTCAATTGTGGGTTGGTCTTCACTTAATAATATGGAGGCACACTCTAATTCGATTGTTATGAATTTAAGTAACCATTAGCAAGGCGCTTAGAAATGCCAGTATAAAGCGCCATGTAAATGTTATGATTATTAGCATCATTATCATTATTATCACTTTTGTATCTTGTGTTTGGAAGAAATTTATATGTCAAAAGACATACACTGTATGTAATATCACACCACCTCTTTCAAGTCAGGAATTCTCTTTCAAATTGGATTACATTTTCTTTTCTAATCAGAAACATTAATTCATTGCTGACCAGATATTCTCAACCAAATGCTTTTTAGTGCCTCTTATATTGAGAGTGTGATTTACCCATATTTTATTTATTTATTTATTTATTCAAGACAGTTTAAAATTACAATATATTTCGCGGCCTAATGGCCAAGTTGCAGAAATATTTACAAGAATATAATGAAAAATGAATGAGTGTACAGCGAAATAGAGTTGAATGCTCACAAATTGTAGGGTATACATTATTTACAATTAAGAATTAATATTTTGATTTTACATATTAAGGGCTTTGAAAAACATGTGGCTAAGATGTGGCATTGAGCACAAAATAATAAGTACATCATGTAAGTCATCATATACACCCTTTATAATTGGATGGCAACAAAATGTAACACATTATAATTTAGAAAGCTTTAATTATTTAAATCATAGCCTCAAACAGAAAAAAGCCATCCCAGAAGATGCAATGTAGTTTATGTTACAGAATCTGTTCCAATTAATTTGCTAATATTGTTTTATTCAATTATCCCTATCAACCCTTAAAAAGCTGAAAGAGTACTGTATAAGCTATTGCAATGGTTTTATTTTTGTTAATTTCACGGTTTTGGTCTTGGTTTTGGTCCGAAATCGTGAAAATATCTGTACACTAAAGTATTGGCTTATACAGTATTCTATTTTCAACTTAGTAGGGTCTTCACAGAGCTATCTTACCCCAAAGTAAAGAACTGTCATTTGTCATATATACACCTACATGTATTTTACTTGTTTGAGTCACATTTTATATTCATGTTACCAGATCCGTGGACCTAAAGGAGTTCGGCTGTACAGCATTGATGCATCAGAACCTTCAAAGGGGAACTGGATGAGATATGTCAAGAGTGCTCGCAGCTTTGAAGAACAGAACATGATTGCTACACAGTACAAGAGAAGCATCTATTACAGAACACTCAGGGTGGGTACATTATTTGAGATGATTATAGGGGTCAGAAAAGGAAATACACCATTGTGTTTCATTTATTTATATGTTGTTACCCTTAGCTGGGTATGGTATGAAAGCTAGAGCTGTAGGTGAGTTGGTTGTTGAGTCTGTTACTGGTAGTTGAGATGAAAGGGGAATGTGCACTCTTAAACCCTCCTAAAATGCTACGACCCAACCAGCTTATGACTGGCTTGTAATGGGATTACGTCACTGAAGCATAATCTAGTTGTGAACATAGCCAGCTTGCGACCCGACCCCACGATTGTGTTTCGACTGGTAGTTTTGTGCGGTCACTTTTTATCAGCGCAGAAGTAAAATATGTGTGAAATTTTCAATGTGATGTTTTTCTCATCACTATTGTCTGATTGGATGTGAGCATATGATTCAGTCGTAAGGATTCAAAATGTCAATCCCCACGACTGTGTGTGCCTGGCAATCTCACCTGAGTTACGATGTTACAACTCGGCTCATTCACTTCCAAGCCAGTCGTAAGCTTGTTGAGTTGTAATGTGTTCGGTGGGCTTTAGATTCACAAGATGGTTGCAGCTTTCTCCCGAGAAGAATCTGTCACAAATACTCAGGCGACTTTAAAGTTTCAATCAATTGTAAGTTGCAGTTGATTGGCATGCACTTATTAAAACTAATAATAATAATAATAATAATTGTACATTTATATTGCGCAATTTCTATAGGAATATACTCAACTGCGCATAACAAGCAATCATAATAACATTAAACAATAGTAGTAAAGTACATGTAAAATAACAACTTAAATCTACTCAAAGGTATCCCTAAATAGATGGGTTTTGAAGCAATAAATCGAGAGCTTTATGAAGTGCTGCAATCATGCGCTCTTCAAAATTCACTATTGTTTCCTATGTGTCTTGACAGAATCCTTCTCTATACATGCTTCATGTTACCAATGATTTGGTGAACTGAACTACAATGGATTTAACAACTTTCTAACACCCTTTGAAAGGGCCATTTTGTTAAGATTAGGATTAGGAAAGAATTTTTTTATTTGAAGAGAATGAGGAGGATCACATAAATAAGAACAAGATTCATTCACATTTTTAACTGCAGAAATGTGTTATGTGATGTATCAGCATATATCAAGTGTATGGCAGGAGGAAGACATGTATGGGATTGCGGAATCACAATTTGACGAAAAGATGCAATCGAAGAACTAATGTAACCTTGAACAGGTCATGACTGCCACGTGATTTTGAGGAGCAAAATTATTGACGTAATAATCGGACTGGTAATAAGGATATGGGTGATGTGAAGCTTGTAATAGCAATAATGTAAATGACTACTAATGATAACAAACTCCATTTTAATGTTCTCTGTACAGAATATCCTGCCTGGAGAAGAATTAATGTGCTGGTACAAGAGCCTGTCACCTGACAAGGAGTCTGATGACACCACAGAGAGTGATAGCGCCCTTAACGTGTCAGGGGAGAGCATCACAAGTGCTCAGTCTGATGGGGCATCGTCAAAATCAGGTAAGTCCTTGGGCATTCATCCGCAACAAATATCCTAGATGGGCTCAGTCTAACAAATATCCTAGATGGGCTCAGTCTAACAAATATCCTAGATGGGCTCAGTCTAACAAATTTCATCAGTGGTTTTCTGAAAAATATAATAGGAGCCTCAGAATATTTTTTAAAAAAATATTTAGCGTTATTCGGCTTAGCTGCTTCAACCAAATCTTTTTTCATATGCAATCTATTCTAACCTATCTATCATGTTAATGTTACAGTGAAACCTCTTTATAACGAGGTCCTTGGGACCATGAAAATTACCTTGTTATATCAGGTTCCTCACTATATCAGGGTAAAAAAAAAACTACAAAGAGCTGGGACCAACAAAATTACCTCGTTTAAACAGGTATCTCGCTATATCTGACCTCTTTATAACGAGGTTCCACTGTACATAGTTAAAAGGACTTCTAGAACTACCCAAGCAAGTTGAAGTAAGTTGTCAGAAGACAATTCAATATTTGGGAACTATTTCAATTATGTAAGGGAACCGATAAAGCTCTATGAAATACAAGATGAGGGGCATAAGAGTGCCATTCAGGGCGGTGTTCATGAAAGACTTGAAGAACGACTGTTATTGGTTCTTACGCTGAATACACGTAGTATTATGAATCATTATGCTCAAGAATGGATACCGGTCGTTCTTTAAGTTGTCCTTAAAAATATTTCTTATTTTTGTGAAAAGCTGCCAATATTTGGCATAAAAATCCAGCTTCTAATTTGCATCAGTTGAATACAATCCTTCCCCACCAAGTGTCTCTTGAAGAACCTAAAATTTCGCTTGATAGAATGCCCATAGACCTGTGTGCACTTGTCTCTTGAAATGTGAAAATAACAACTCACTAATGTCTAAAAAGATTTGAAATTCAGTGAATGCGGCAACATTTATGTATGCAAAAATATTGGCTGTTACAGTATCAGTAAAATTTGGCTATCTTTGGTAAATATGAGATTATTATAGTTATTGTCTTTGTTAAATTATTTAACAGTGAGTGAGCACTTTGACAGGCAGATGCCAATCCTAGAAAAGATGGGGATGTCCGAGACGTTATCATCGCAGCTGGACTCCAGCATGTCTAGTGAATCAGTGAGCAGAGCAAAGGTAAGAAGAACAAGTGTAACAACTGAAGGGGTGTTGCTAGAAAGTTGTGATCAATTGCAAGTCAAATGCACATCAGTTGCAAATGAGAACATTCATTCATGCATGGTTGTGTTTAAAACAAAACCAACATGAAACAGTGATTTTGATTTGCGGATACCAATCAAGTTGCAATCGATCAACACTTTCTTACAGCACACTGTGTTTGTTATAAAAAATAATGTTTTAACTATCTAATATGATATCCATTGACCATAAAAAGACCTTGAAATTAGCCACTTTAGGAAATTATACTTGTAATATAACTGTAAAGGGCTCAGATTGATCTAAGATTCTCCTCTATGGCTGTTCTATTAGCCTTGGGATTTTTTTTGTGCCATTTACTTTTCCCTATTTTAGCAGGATTATAGTAATGGACTGTTTTGAAAATAACCATACCCTTTGAATGTCAAAATTTTAGAACTCCATTTATTTTTATTCTAAAACAGCTGGTGCTGTTAATAAGATTTTCTTTTTTGGGGTTTCAAAATTTCCAGTTGTTTAGTAGGTAATTTGCATGTATCATGCATTTCGCCTTGTTTTAATGAATGTATTTAATTTAATTCATCCAATGCAGGTTCCTACACATCTAGCTGTTGTAGACCACAATGAGATAGATGAGAAGATCGCCGAGCCACCTCTTATCTCACCAATCTATCCCTCCAACGGCCAGCACGCAGCCAACTTCTCCTCTATCACATCTGGCGTTGACATTGGCGGCGTGGGGGAGAGTAACATCCAGATCCAGGAACCTGACATCACGTCCAGCGATGCCACATCGCATTACATGGCAAGCTCTGAGGATGCTTTGGAAGACCACGTGGACTCTACCTCCATCACCCACACCAACGTCCAGGGGAAGGGTGACGCAGAGAGGGCGAAGAAGAAGAAATCCAAATCTGATTTGAAACGCCAGCTTAAAAACAAGGATGGGGCTCTACCAAAGAAAAGATCACGGGTGGGACAGAAAATACAGAAACCACGACCAAAGCAAGAGGGCGCTCCTCGACCTGCAACGGGAGATAAGCAGGTACCTGTCAATGCAGATGGGATAACGGAAGCGGTGATAGGACCGGATTGTGTGGTGAATTTTCCTGATGGAAGTGAAATGTTTGGTTGCCAGTTTTGCCCCAAACAATGCCGATTCCCCAATGGACTCAAACTTCATCTTATGCTCAGGCATCATGTAAAGAAGATAATAATCGAGGGTGTCAACACTAGGAAGTGGGGTAAGGGTCTTGGTCCTGATGACATCAAACACAGGAAGAAGCCAAAGGTGAAGAAACCAGAGGATGGGGATAATGGTGATAGCAAGGATAAGGATGAGAAGGGTCCTACTGAGAAGAAAGACAAAGATCGTTCCAAAAAGAAAGATAAAGGTTCTGAAGTAAAGAAAGATAAAGAGACTGCAGAAAAGGAAGACAAAAGTACTGCAGAAAAGAAACACAAAGGTACTGTGGAAAAGGAAGATAAAGGTACTGTGGAAAAAGAAGATAAAGTTCCTGCAGAAAAGGAAGATAAAAATTATATAGATGGAAAGGTCCAATCTCGTGAACATGATCCAGTTGAGGAGAAGGTTCCAATCGATGAAAATGAACAAGTGAAACAAAAGGAACCTGTTAACGAGAAGCTCTCCACAAAGGAAGGTGGTTAGTCACCACCTGTTAAGAAAAGAACTCCAAAGAACTCTACAAAGGGGGTATTCCAATGTCATTTATGCAATAGGACATTCATGTATGAAACATGGAGGCAGAAACATTTATTAAGACACAAAGCAAAAGCGAATCAGGAGATGTTTGTGTGTTCAGACTGTCCCAGGAGATTTGTTACAGAGGGGGACTTGACAAAACATAAGCTGACACACAAGGTAAAGGAACATGAGCCGACTGTAAAGATTGAATCGGATCAGACTATCCCCACTGAAGCACAAGGAGATGCTGTTGAGCATGAAACAAAGAGTGAGGAGAACCAAAGTGCCATTAACCTTGCTGCAGATACTAACAAGTCACAAGCAATGAACTCTGTACCTATATCTACTACATCACAGAACAATCTTTCTAGTCCCCTGAAGAGCTCGTCCTCCTCTTTTATGAGTTCATCTGAAAGTGCTGATGGGATGGAGAGAGGATCCTCTGATGATTCCTCCAGGAGAAGGAACATTACCAACAGGAAAGGCCATTTAAAGAAGGTGGCATCCTGCAGTATATGTGGTATTGAGTTTGTGTCCTCGTCAAACCTCCATCGGCATCTCCGCAAGAGACATGGCATTGATCTTGTAAGGAAAGCAGCTGTGAAGTCGTCTGGTGAGAGCGATGCAGTGAAAACAGAGGGGAGTGGTTCTGAAGAAAAGGAGGAGGTACCTATCAGTCCGAGGCCAGAAATGCCTAGTAAGCCTCTGACGCAGGAGAGTCTGTTGAACGTCCCTAAGGTAAACCCAACCCAAACGAAGGGCCACATGAAGACAATGGCCAACATGACAAGGATGATTCGTAGAAAGCATGCAACCGCTGTGCTCCAGAGCATGATGAAAGATCGGAAGATAGGCGGAGAGGAATCTGGAGAAGACCAGAGTAGAATGAGAGCTAAACTGCATGCTGTTCTGAGACATGGCAAAAATGCCAAACGCAAGCAGGGCTTCAAGCGAATCGAGCAGGTTGCTTCCTTGACAGGCACATTGCAGACTCCAGCAGAACTACCAAACCAGATCTGTCCATGGCAAAGCAATGTGAAACCACAGCCTTTCATCCCAAAGAAACCACCAACTCCACAGACAGATCCATTGAGTCCTGGACCTTCCACAAGCAATATTGAAGTCCTTGACCTGAGAGTTAAAAAGTCAAGAACGAATGGCTCCCAGAAGCAGATACCATATGTCCAAGGTGATTCATCTCAACCTTTAGACCTGTCCTGCCATTCAAGACCTGTGGTGCAGGTCCCCAATTACAAAGCCACTCGAAGACCCCCACCAAAGTCCCCTGTGGCATCCTCACCACCCCCAACGTTCAGCACCAACTCAGAGTTCAAAACCATCACAAGGTTCAACATCACTCCTCGCATGAAGTCGACCGGTTGGAAATCCTCCACGTTGTCTACACCTGTTGAGTCGGGAGATCTAGAAAGACCAATCAAGTTTTCTATACTGGATGCTGCCATCACATGTAATGTATGTGAGCTTCCATTTGATTCCATGAAGTTGCTCACTCAGCATGTGGTCGCCCATGCAGAGGACTACCCCTACAAGTGTGAGTTCTGCGTGAAGCTATTTGAGACGACTGACACACTGGCATCGCATCGATACAACCTCCACCGTGTTGGTAAGATGTACTGCTGCTCTAAATGCCAACAGGAGTTTGCTTACCTGTCTAATCTCAAGCAGCACCAGGCTCATATTCATTCTGATCCTATGTGTTCATATACGGAGAGGGGCCCTGAGGAGATTAGACCACAGAATTTCACCGATCCCACCAAAGCCATCCAGACACCACCAATTCTACCCGAGCCAAGAGAAAGAATATCGCTGATCGCTCATGAAATGAGTAAGGTGAACCCTTCAAAGTTTGGCCGCTTCAGTTCAACCCAACCACCAGAGACAAAGTCCACACCAGGGAAGAACACCAAGAAAAAGAAGGATGTCCCATGCAATCCTCAAAGGCATCACCCATTTGCTCATGCACGAGAGATAGGCTACCTGAGTACTCTGCCAGATGGAGGAGTGTCTAGTGGAAAGAGTGTTAGTCACTATGAGATGGCAACAAACAATCGCTGCACCAAGTGCTCCAAGGTATTTGCTAGTACAGCAGATCTGCATGTTCACATCATGGAGTGTGCTGCTGCAAGTGCAGCTAAACCAAAGACTCCTATGAAGACTCCTGTCAAGACACCAATCAAGGCCCCTGTGAAGACTCCTGCCAAGGGTTCGGCTGAGAAGAAGAAGCTCACCGAGGAGGAGAGTAAACAGAAGAATGCCAAAGCTCGAAGGATCAAGATGCAGGCAGCTAAGAGGAGCAGGAAGAGAGCAATCCAGAAAGCTTCAGAGAGTGAAGAGAGCGATGCTGCCCAGAAGAGAAAGAGAGCTCGTCCTGGACTAAAAATGTATAACCCTCTCAACCACACCAGGAGAAGGGCCAGTGCAAACATTGAAGATGTCCATTCATGTCAGGGTTGTGGGAAGCAATTCCATTTCATTAACGGTCTCGAACGTCACATGAGGCTCTGTCCGAACAAGGATAAACTCTTCAACAAGAGTGCCAACCCGCATTATGCTCCCAAGAATATGAACCACCAATGTGCTTACTGCGCTCGTCAGTTTGTCTACCTCCGAAGTCTGAAGAAGCACATCTCTAGCTGTCCGACAAGACCCAAGGATGCTCCCACGTCTGTTCCGTCTCTGATTGTGTCCCTTGTTGCAGCAGCATCAGCTGCCTCCGCATTGCCTTTAACAGTCTCTGCTGCTTTTGGTACTGCTACAACGGTTACCTCATCATCCTCTCAACCCACACCTCATCCCAGCAATGGGAATAAATCCAAGGACAGCAGCTCAAAGAAGTACAGTCCCAAGATGAACACTAATGAACTGAAGAAACCTGTCGTTACGGAGCAGGAAGCTGGAATTCCTGCAGTCGTGACTAAAGACAATGGTGAATCATTAAAAGGTGAGGTGAATGTTGCTGTTATGGCTCTTGATGGGTCTCCTGTCACTCCTAAGAAAGCGCGAAGACGACGAAGGAGACTTGATCCTTATGGCAAGAAAAAGAAACGATCAGGTTCACCAAGGTCGAGACAAAATCTTCAGTTGGAGATGGAAGCAGAGTATGAAGTTGATGAGGAAGATGAGGAGGAAGAGAGCGAAGAAGATGAAAATGAAATGCTTCAGGAGGATGTACAAGGCAGCACAAATGTTCGAAACGTAGAGCTGAAGAGAGATATCGGGAGGAGTGAGATGGAAAATGATAGTGAGAAAGAAGCAGACTCGTCAAAACCTAAAAACCTTGATACTGTGCGACACGAAACAAACATTGGGAATGTTCAAGAGAAATTACAAACAGTCTGTAAATTTGAGGATTCAAAACAGGACAATCTAGAATGCAAAAAGATAAGCAATACAGACTCTTTTGAAGGGAAAACGGCAATCACAGAAGCAATAGGAACAGACAGTTGCAATGCAGGTTCAAATAGGTGAAAAATGTATGTTCATAAAGCTGAGGAATGGTGCTTGCGTTGGTTGCTAGAAGTACATGTAAGTGTTGAAATATCCCAAACAATTTTCTTTATAAAAGGAACTAAATTAGTAAATTAGTTACTTTATTAATTATTTTGGCCCCAAATTAGAACCTGACAGGTTTGAGACATATATGTATGTATATAATTTCCGTCTGATTGATAGCTTTTTATGCCTCCGCCACCGTAAGGTGGTGCCGGAGGCATTACGTTTTCGGGTTGTCCGTTTGTCCGTCCGTGCGTCCGTCCGGACCTTGTTACCGCGATAAGTTCAGAACTACTGGACGAATTTTGACCAAACTTGGCTCAAGTATGTATAAGCATATGAGGATGAACCGAGTAGATTTTGTGTTCAGTGGGTCAAAGGTCAAAGGTCACAGGGCCAAAAAACTTGAAAAATTCACCCCAAATATCTTGTTACTGCAATAAGTTCAGAACTGCTGTAAAGATTTTGACCAAACTTTACTCAAATATGTATAAGCATGTGAGGATGAACTGAATAGATTTTGGGTTCAGTGGGTCAAAGGTCAAAGGTCACCGGGCAGAAAACTTGTACAAAGTCAACCGATATAGCTCATTATTGTTATAACTTATAATAGAAAAATTGAACCAATTTCTTTCAAACTTACAGTGTGTAGCTCAATTATGTATAAGCATGTGAGGAAGAACTGATGATATTTTGGGTTCATGGGGTCAAAGGTGGCAGTGCCCAAAATTTGTAAAATGTTTTTGATTTCTGATGGCATGGAACAAGCAGTACATCTTTCTGATTGCGTGATGGCGGAGGCATAAATTTTGACCGTGCGCGGTCGAGGATTCATCTAGTTCATAAATGCTCAGCTTTTGTATACTCTGAGCATTCTGTAAAATGGAGGTGCCATTCTTTTTTTAGGTGGGGGGTGCACATTTGATCACAAACTGGGGCAACTTATTGTGTGTGATTAGTGGACCAGTAATACATGTAGTAGTGATGCTGCTTGAAAGATATTTGTACAACCATTGGGTTGAGAATATCCTTTTTTTAATAGCTTGCCTTTCCAATGCCAGCTATGATGAATTCCTTCTCTTGCTACAGGGAAGTAAAAGGCTTTTTAGATGATCATCCTGGGTAAACATCGCAAAGCCTTTGATGCTTTTGTAGTTTCACAGAGCAAAGCTTGGCCAGCAATCTAGGGCCAACTGAGCGCAATGGTGTTGGCTATCCTCTTTTTGCTATTCAAGACATCTACACTTCTTGTGCCAACCTCTTAAATATAAATGCAAACGTTGATACCTCTACATGTATGCTCAGAGAATGATACAAGAAGTAAAGATGTCGTAGTAAGACGAAGATAGCTAAGACCATTTCCTTCATTTAGCCCAAGGTGCCTGTGAAATAGTTGGCGTAACTCCATGGTAGAGGATTCTGCTCTAGCAACAAGAATACAACTACTTTATGGCTATTCATTCATTTTAAAAATGGTCAATGGTTGGATTTATGATTAGTCTTGCAAAAATTAGATCACTCCAATTATTAGACAATCAAGTGAAATGGAATATAAATGAATTGATGAATATTATCAGGGAAGGAAAGCAGAGTTTTTGAAATAGTACTAGTAGAAATCTTATTGCAGTACAACTTCGCACATTTGTGTCATTATATGTTCAAAAAAATTTGCTGAAATACGGAAAACTCTGACATTGGCAGTTTTTTTTCAAAGGAGCATCAATTCTACAGGAAGTGAATGGTGCAATTTGTTTTCTCCTCCAAAGGGCATTCTTATTTCAGATTTTTTGTTTCTGACATGCTGAGGGTTGGTCAATTTGTACCTGTTTCAAGTGAGCGTTATCTCAAAAGATGTCATTTTGGTGCATTGATCTCTACAATGTTTTAAAAACTATTTGCATGATGAACTACAGAGAGTATAAATACAGTTGAACATTAGAGACATTTCCTCTATTATATTGAAACCTTATAGCTGGAGTGAAAAGACCAAGAAAGTCACCTGTTATAACCACCAGAGTTTCTTTTTTAGTGCTCTTTATACTGGGTATGATTGCATAAGTCAGCAGATAGTTTAGCATGTCCAATTAGAGTAAGACAATCGATCGCTAATCTGATGAGGCAATCTTGTTTATTAGCAGAAATACAGAATATTAATGAGATTTCTTTCTAAGGAATATTCTTCAATTCTGCCAATATAGAGCTGGTATACAGCTACATGTATTTCTGTTACTGTCTTTAAAAATCAGAACAGAAGTAACAAAATGGCTTAAACAAATATTTCTTTACAAGACTAAGCATGTAATCAAATAATGACGCATTTTGGCAAGTCACTCTTGGGAAATAAGGACCGAAATTCCCTCTGAGTATATGCCATATCAGTGTACATGCAGGTTGCCAGCCCTGCTTGTTGTATATCTTTTGACCGCACATCTTATGATAAGTTCCTTCAGTAGTGCAGACCATTAAGCACTTTTTTTATTTTATTTTGAAGCTATTTTTTTTTTATTGTAATCAGAACTCATTTTCACTATGATCCCACATTCTTTACAGTACTGCAACAATGTTAATTTCATTTCTGTAATTTAGTGTTTTGTCTTTATCTGATTTGACTCATTTGATTCTTAAGAAATGATCTTAAAGTGTATTTCTAAACCATTTAATGATAGAAACCAGAAAACCTTTTATTTTTATTTATTTAATTTGCCCATGTTTTAACAAAGTGACGGCAGTCAATTGGAATTGTTGCAAGAAACCACTTTCTTTGAAGTGCACTCTTCTGTTAACACGCATTTCAATAGGATATCTTTTGAATTGTTGCTATGTCAGGTTTTCTTTGTGATTGATGACAGTAAAGAAACTCTGACATACTTCAGCCAACACTAAACAATTGATTTGCGAAAACATGGATGACATGCTCTTAAAAGGTGTTTGAATAAGGATAAATTTAGTACCGTACTAGTTACAACTTTCCTTCTAAAGGGGTGTTGCTTGAAATTTGCAATCAATAGCAAGTTGCAGTTATTTGGTACTAGTATTTGCCAATCGTAGCCATTCTCTATGCATGTCTTGTTAGAAGCACAGTCCTTCTTTGAATGAAAAGTTGCATTTCAATTTGCAACTCATTTATAGTTGCTTTTCAATTGCATGACCGCAACTATCTAGCAATGTGCCCTTAGTATGTAAGCTGTAGCTGCTGTATTGTTCAGTACTTTGATGCTGCGTCTAAGCCTTCATACTCGATTCCATCTCATTCATCAAGACATGTCTTTTAAATCTGCCTCAGTCATATTCCTTGAGACAGAATTATATTTGACTTGGGTGAAATTTCACTCATAAGACGTAAATTACACATGTATCATTTGTTCGAAAAAATCACATTGACTGAGGCAATCATTCATCTTAGGTGTGTTGTTGGCCTTTTGGATTGAAGCACCCTGGTTATATACCGGTATTTGCCTTAGAGCACCCCGATTCATAATTCTCAGTCGTTTTTTAGTCCTCTGTGATCTGAGCTATGTGTCTCTCTACATTCATGGACTGAGAGTCATTTTCAATTGGGTCGATCCGTGACTAGGGTTACCACCTCAGTATTCTTTCCTGAAACCATTGGGCTTAGATAAGAATGATTCATAGTTATGATAAACAGGTATTTATACAGTGCTAAATCAGGCAACCTTCTCTATGAGCATCACATAGTATAGCATCTCTGATGCTCAACATCAGGGTTACTATGTTAACGAATATGTCTTTAGGTTGCGCTTGAACAGGTCAAGAGAGGTTGATGACCGAAGTTCATGTGATAGGCTATACCATGTCTTCAGTCCACAGAACTCAAGTTTCATTTGCCCTTTTTAGAATCAACCTCGGGAATATTCAAAATCAGAGATACTTTCACTATGGGGGTGTTGTTTAAAAGTTGCAATTGATAGCAAGTTGCAGTTGATGGGAACGTGCCAATCAAAATGATTAATTCATGCGCGTCTGGTTAAATGCGCATTACAATGTGCAAAGTTGAAGTTGATTTGCAGTTGATTTTGAATAACACCCCTTAAGACCATGAAGTACAGAGGAATCTGGCAAAATTGTTGAAGCTGAATCATAACTTCATGATGGTTGTAGCATACAAAATACATTCTTATTCATTCAGCGAACAGGTATTCACTGGACCACCTCTAGATGTACAGCCCTATTAAACACTCTAGCATAAAAACCGATGTAAACATAAACACGTCATGATCTATTGCCGAAAAGTTAAATGGGCCACAGACAATAGATCCATTCAATTCTGCGGACACAACAATTGCAAGCCGGTTCCAATTTCAATAGCATTACAAAGGACGAAGGACAAAGCATTCAACTTAATTTTTCAAAAATGGTTCATATCGTGTTTATGAAAGATGTTAAGGCTTTCATTACAAGTGAATCAATGGCTTAGATTATGGTTATTGTTATGTTGTTTTTTTTTTCAATTTTGATCAGCTGTCGCACATGATGCGCTGTCTTTTATCTTCAGATGACATCGGATCATAATTTCTTTTCAGAATAATGGAAAGTGACTTATTTTGTCCTCTGGATCCATTGTGGCAGTTTGAATAACTACTTGTGTATGAATATGTACCTAATGTCATAGGCACAGACCTATAAATGTAAAAAAAAAAAAATACAAAAATTTTTAAATTTTTTATTAGCAATATATTTCTTCTTTAGAAGACAATGCATATCTGATCAAAAATCATACTTTTGGATAACCTTGAAGATTCATACAAATATTTTCTCTCTAATTTATTCTGTTTGTTTGGATTCAGTGCAAATTTTGTTCTATCCCTTGCTACCTTGTGGGAAGTTTAATCTCATAAAAGGAAACATAACAGAGGTCTACCTATTTTCAAAAATTGCACAAGGAATTTCAGTGCTGCTTGGTATTACTGTGGTAGTTGGCCCTACATTCTCATGAAGAAATGTTAAGCAAAGAAATTTCCCATTTAAGATGGGACGTCGAAAAAGTAACCAAAAAAAAAATCACTAGCAATCAATATGGAATCATAAAACACTTACAGTTCATAAGTAGATTATATTGTGTTACATTTTTGTTCATAAGTTGTTTACTAGATGAAAAATGTGAATGATTGGGTGTCTTAGGGGATGTTGTTCAAAATCAACTGCAACTTTGCACATTGTAACGCGCATTTTTATTCGCGCACGGTATGTGCATTTAAAAAGACACGCATGAAACAATGGTTTTGATTGGCGCGTGCCGATCAACTGCAACTTTCGATCAATTGCAACTTTTGAGCAACACCCCCTTATTCAGGTAATTTTGTCCTGTTAATATGAGTCCATCCCTATGATTGTGAGTAGAAGAGACAGGATAGGATAGATAAAAGAAGATGGTTTTTCATTTTCATTCACCAACACTTGTTCGACTTTTCTCCTCAGAATAAGATGGAAAGCATTTTTTTTGTGTGCAACTAGCTATTTTTGTGGATACTCCATCGTAAGTTATTTACTCCTTTCCAGTCCTTTTTCCATTCTGCTCACTGTGTATACATACTGGATATTTTAGGAAGTAATCTGTTTTGTGGGAAAACTTTTAGGAACAAATGTATCTTTTTTTAATCAATACGCAAGATATCACCAACCCACCCAAATCTCTGTTCACAATAATGTAGACATGTACCCTATTTGCCTATGTCATTGTCCAGCAATATACCATCCTCATAGCCCAAATCATCCACCCTTACTACTGAGCCTGCTCAACAAAATAGATTGCCCTAGCCCCTCTCACAAACCATTTCCACTCTTCCAACCATCTCCCCTGCAAGACATCGGTGCCCCTTTTACCATCTCTTAAACCAACCCCTTTGAGTGACCAAACCACCCATTTACCCCTCGATCCTTTTGACATCACTTTGCCACTCCTCTGAAAATGTTGCCCCTCAAACTGATCCTTTACTATTTCTTCCACCACTTCGCTCCCCATACCATCCCCTTTGTCCCTCCTCACAAACCCTTCTTTATTCCTCTGACCACTTTTTCCCTTTGTCCTCAACCACCCCTCTACATGTACTCTAAGAACACATTTCCCATTAGCCCCTCTCCCCTTTCATCAATTTGCCTATCTTACCAAACCTTTCTCTATCTTTGCTTTTCTGACCACTACACTACCGTCCCTTAGTCCTTATTCCACCTATTTAGTCTAAGCCTCCACTTTGCCCCACATAGCACCATTCTGCATCTACTGATCCCTGTACCCCTCACATCAATCCCTTTGCTCCTCCTGCCACCAATCTACCCCAGTCCTTATTTCTCCCTTCTACTCGATAGGCAACTTTCCCCTCCACTACCCCCATTCTCACACCAGTCTGCACATACAAATTCTTTTCCCTCCTGTTATTCATTTGCCCCTTCCATCACCTTGTTACAATTCCTTAACACCCCTTTGATATATTCTCCAATATTCAAATCTACATTAAGGATGATCTTTGAGTATGGTCCCAATATCTTCCAGGTGACGTCATTAATTTCAAGCTATCTATCAATCCGTTCGCCCACTCCCACTCTCATTCTTATCATCACTTTCATCAAGACAAGTACTAGTAGTGTAGTAAATATTTAAGCTATGTCTTCCGAGAAGAAGGTGGTCTTGAATCAAAGATTTTTGATATTGAAATACTGTATGTTCTTTTGTATTGCATGACTGTACAGTGTATTTACAAATATTTATAATATTGTTTTGAGCCGTTTCGGCATTCACAGTTTTGTTTTGAGTAAAGTCATACACAACATGATTTCAAAGGTAATTCTTGTGGTTGTAGTTTATCTCAATGAAGTCGGGAAGACACGGGAAGGGGGAGGGGGGTAGTCCAGTTGAGGACTCAGCGTTCTAATAGCAGCTGCGTATTCTTATCCTTGTCCTTATAAACACAGGTACTACAGTAGAAATTCAGTTTAACGATGTGCTTGGGAGTGGGACCATCAATAATACCTTGCTATAGCAGTAATCTCCTTTAGCAGAGTTAAAAAAAAACCCAATATGCTATAAAGAGCTGGGACCAGATTTTGTACCTCTTTATAGCAGTTATTTCGTTATATCAGCTAGATCTCTTTATACTGAGTTTCCACTGTACAAAACTTAACCACATATTCTAATATACATGTATACCCTTCTGATCGTGGAGGCACAATCAGAGGGTTGCGAATAATCAGAGGGGTCTGTGAGAATCTGTGGTTGAGTGTTGTAGTCCTTGTGGCAATCAGGGTAAGAATAGGTTTAGAGGAAGGTGCTATTAGAACACAGAGTCCTCAACTGGACTAGGTGACAGACGAATGGGGGCGGGGTAGAGAGAGNAGAAAGAGAAAGAGAGAGAGAGAGAGAGAGGGGGGGGGGGGGTGGGAGGACGGACGAGAGAAGAGGAGGGTGAGAAAGCAGAAAGGGTCAAAGCTGGAGGAAGGAAGAGAAAGATGGAGGAAGGAAGAGAAAGATGGAGTAAGGAAGAGAAAGATGGAGGAAGGAAGCAAAAGCTGGAGGAATTAGGATTAGAAAGCTAGAGGAAGGAAGAGAAAGATGGAGTAAGGAAGAGAAAGCTGGAGGAAGGAAGAGAAAGCTGGAGGAAGAAAGATGAAGCTGGAGGAAGGAAGACAAAGCTGGAAGAAGGAAGACAAAGCTGGAGGAAGGAAGATTAAGCTGGAGGAAGGAATGGAACGATGAAGATGAAGTGGAAGGTACAAAGGTGAAAGGAGGGTTAAAAGAAGAGTCTCGCCAAGCGGAATGCGCCAGACAAAAAAAAAATATGCTTGTAAGACGTAGGGAAAGCAGCCTTTTAGTTGAGAAAGATTTTGCAACTCTTGTATAAAATGTCGCAAAACAGCTCGCAGAATGTTGCACAGTGTTTGTAAATTGTTTCACGACCTTATGTCGCAAATGGAATCGCTTGTACATAGACAATCAGACCTAACAATTGCTAAAAAAAAAAAGTCAACTATCTGAAGCGGCTCTCTATATGCCCAACATAATTTCTCCAATCTCAACGGAAGAAGAAAACAGGAAAAAAAAAAAAGAATGAAAGAAAGAAAAAAGAAAGAAAGAAAGATATATAGAGAGCATACGCATCCACAACCTCTTCGCAAACACTTACTTTTTTTTAGTCGTATTCGCTTAAAAATTCATTTAACGTTTACGAATTTGTGCAACCTATTTCACGTCATTGTCGTAAATATTTTGGCATAAGCAAAGACTTTTGACAGAGAGATGAACAATGGTGAAGCTGACGTCTAATTCTCTGACAATAAGGTGATGAAAGACTACTTAGGATCATGGTAGAATGAACATGGACAATAGGAATAAAGAGGACGATATACTCCTGGAGGGCTCTTGTCAGATTTCAACATCATTGTCTTCAAAGTAACATTCCTCGAGCATTGCTACAAAGTGAACTCATATAGAACGATAATCATCACGATGATCATGTTGTCCACTCGGCGGAATTTTGCTTTCTTTTTTTATACTTACGTTATCTGGTGTTTCCTGCTTCACATGCCTCAACTTCACTACGAATTTCAGTTTGAAGCCTCCCCGCTCATTAGTCAATCTCAGACAAGGTGAGTAGTGTACTAGTAATGTTGTCCATATAATATGATGTATCGACGTTCAAAGGGGAACCAACCCCTGGAATTATCGTGCATTCATTGAATGACGGAAATCCGATGAGCAAAATCGGACAATTAACCCGTTGAAAAGTTATGAATTTTCAAAGTCTAGAGATATGACCAAGACGATCCTTACCGCTGATGGGGATCCGTGTGGTCGGACAATTTGACGGAATCTGTGACGTCATGTCAGACAACTCCTTATTCACTCTGTATACAAAATTTTACATTTTCCCCAATTTTCGGAAAAATCAAAACGACCATTTTCGGGGTATAGCATTTCTTTATCGATTCTGCATGTATTTTGCTTCGACGGGCGATCTCTAAAGGTCCTGGGCATATTAGCAATGATGGCCAAATTCTATATACAAAGTGCATGACGAGTTGTCCGACATGACGTCGCAGATTCCCTCGGTGTTGCCGAACACACGGAACCCGGCCATGAGCGGCAGTGATCGTCAAATCTCTGTGAATTTGAATAACTTTTGAACGGGTTGTCCGATTTTGCTCAAAGTTTCAGAGTTTGTTCATTTGATTTTTCTTCATTCTAAGTTAAGTGAGAGCACGATAATTCCCGGGTGGGTTTCCCTTTAACACGTTTGAGAGTCACGACTCGGCAGATGGGTTGTGTGTAGAGCAACTATTTCGTATTGAGTTTTAGTATTTTTGTAGTATAAAAGACAGGGGTATGGGCTACCTGACACCTCGACATCACGACCGTCGTTAATAAAGTGGGGGATTTATTATTAAAAAAATGATAACAAAAACATCACTTCTTCTCATCAACCACTCTGGAGAGAACGCCCTCCATGCTGGTGCTACTGTGCCTATTGACATCCTTTTTTTTCATAAGGGAAGGTTATTTGCGTTCTGTTTCTTTTAACTAAGAAAGAAGGCGACTTTGGCTCAGAAAAGGTGCATATATTTTCATTTTGATAATTCAAGGAGGAATTTCTTTTTCAATAAGGGAAGATTATTTGCGCATTTGCCCTATCCCCAAAATACACTTGGCTCTGTTATTAAGGGTACTACATACGTGTATATATTGGTGAACACAAGACATAAATTAACACATTCTAGGGAAAAGAGGCGATTTTGGCTGAGTAAAGGGGCAAAGATATTCATTTCCATTTCTTTGCACCCTGCCCCGGTCCCTGGTACGCTGCCCCGGTCCCTGGTACGCTGCCGACGGGAATGAAAAGGACCCTTTCCCAGAGAATTGGATCATTTATGTCTTGTGTTCAGTTTTGTTTTATTAAGGAGAAAAGCCAAGTTTTACTCGAAAAGGGGACACATTATCTAATGTGAATTTTGAGCACTTGGCCCTTACCCCCCAGCTCCCTATATGCTGCCCCTGGACATGAGAATACCAGTTTTCTAGAGAATTGATTGATGAATGTTTTGTGAATAAGAAATTCAATTGTTTTCTGTTTCGTTTTTACTAAAGATAAAAAAGCAGCTTCGATCTAGAAAGGGCACATTTTCTCAAGTTGGGATTTTTAGGAGACGCTTGCCTCCCCCTCCTCCCCGGAATGATAAAGCACCCTTTTTGAGCAAATTTATAATTTATATCACGTGACTAAGCACAAATAATTAGTGTTCAGATTCTTTTGATAAAGGGCAATTTTGTCGGCCTCATAAAATGGACATTTTTTTTTTAGATATCGTGATTTTAGGGCACTTGCCCCCCCCCCCCTTGCCCCGTATCAGTATGCTGGAATTAAAATGACACCTTTTCTTAGAATTGATTAATATATAGGTATTGTGAGTAGAAGAAAATTCCCATCAGGGAAAATATTTACATATTACGTCATCAATAGATCATTTCATAGGGGGCAAATAAGTTGAGGGAGTGCAAATGGATTGGGGGCAAAATGTCTCTTTGAGTCATGGTCACGGCAATACAACTTTATACAAGTATGGCTTACTCTTAATCTTAATCTGTTTGGTAGTGGGGAAAAGCGAAGTTTCGTTTTACTTTGACCTATGCTGGGAATTTTTTTCATTTGTTTTATTGCTCATAAACCTATTTCTACTCAATTGGTTGAGGTCTGATAATGTGCCTTTACGGTTGTTCATATCAGGGAGCATGCCGGGTTATTTTCTAGTACAGACCTGGTGCGCGTATTGTTTAAGCTGCGCGAAATCACTTCCGTACTAGAAAATTACCCATCATGCTCTCTGATAAAAACAAATGTATACATGCACGTAGAATAATGACAATAAAAAAAACTAATCCTATGATAATTTTAATAATATCAGTCACACTAAACCAGCTTAGGTCTCTGATTGAACGCACACCATGTCTTCCATATTCATCTCATTTTAATCTCAGTTTGTTCTTGCTATTTCACTGACAGAGATTGCTAATGGAACAACTCGAATTGCCAATGGGACAACTCGAATTGCTAATGGGACGACTCGAATTGCCAATGGGACAACTCGAATTGCTAGTGGGACAATTCACACAACACATACCAAAGTGACAAGAGAGCACAGCAAACCATCAAGTAAGACCAATAGTGTATTATGTAGAACGTTATGATAATTCATTGTATTATGAGTTGCAGTTTGGTGTGGCACAGATATAGAACAAGTCGTAATCTACAATTTGGGACCATATGAACTTCTCAAGGTCATCGAATGAGGGCGCAAGGATGAATTTTGTCACTATTCACATCTGGGGCCTGTAACATAAAATTAATCGTATTTCTATGGTACACATTTTGCCATAGACTTTGGATAAATATCTATTAAGTTTTATTGCATCTTTTATGTTACAGGCCCATGGTCTAACAAAAGCAAAATTATGAACTGGAATATGACTAATACGTGGTTTTATACACCCTCTGTATTTAGGAAGCATATTCGATGACTTTATTTAACATATTCAATACAATCAAATGATAAATTTGTCAATAAATGCATTATGTCACATATATCAATAATATTCATGATTGAGGGCGCTAGACAGCTTTTACAAATCTCGTGTAACTCCTTCAAATTTTTCACTCTTAAGCTCGTTGAGGGGGGAGGGGGTGGATGCTGATGGTTGGTCAGAATACTGAAGCTTCTACTTTGAGTGATCACGGGCTGCGTTTCCTGTTTAAAACCCTAAAAAGTACGTATCAGTACAAGATTTAAGATTTGTTTTATTTTATTTTCCTAACAATGGTTTTCATCGATAACAAAAAAAAAATTTTGTTTTATTTTATTTTTCTAACAATGGTTTTCATCAATAACAAAAAAACAAAAGTATGGATATGTCATTGACAGAAAATAAGTTAAAAAATGAAATTGGAACCTGCAGGAAGTAGTGCTTGTGAGACGCTGGTCCCTAGAAATGTATATTTAACTATTCATAAATGATACAATTACCTTAACGAAGAAGAGAAGGAAACAGCAGGATGGGACTGGGGTCGGGAGGTGGGAGGTGGGATAGGGGAGGTGGGATAGGGGAGGTGGTGGTCGTATGATCTATGCTCTATGTGAATGACAAAACACGCTAACATTCTTTTCTGAAAAAATGGTAACAACATGATAATTATGTCGCGTTGTCCCAATAACACGAAACGTGGACGAATTTTACCAGCAGTTTTGTTGCTGTTTTGCTCGATCGTAAAGCAAAAAATTCAATAAGATTTATTTTCCCTAGGTGTTAATGTTTTAACCATACAGGTCTGGCATTATTCGTTTTTATTGTACAGGCGTTCAACCAAGCATCAGGGGGCGTCCATTGGAATTGCGGGGATTAAGAAATGTATCGAACATTTCACCTTATTTCTACAGCATGACAAGAAAGGTAAGAAATAGCAGGCAAGCAATCTGTATAGAACATACTCTACAAAATGAAGTTTGTTTTTGCTACCTACTAGATACGTAGTTGGTGTGGAGCACCTCCTAAAGTTAAATGTGGAAATCGTAAAACAATAGACAACTCCCCTCCCCATTCAAGTGAAACTTCACATCTACAAAATTCAGAATGTCAATTTGATACCGACTTGGTGTTTATAATCAGAAAAGTTTCAGATAATGCCAGCGGTTAATCGTCGATTAAAAGAGCGTTATTTTCATTTATATATCCATTTTTTTGTGTGTTAAAACAAATATAATCTGTCTAATTCTTTGCTTGTGTCATTGTCAGTATGGAATCGTTTCAAAATCAATTCCTTTGTTTTCGCGAGACACGTCGAAGGTGTGGCATTACAATGAAAATGTTTTCTACCCTACATAGTAAGATAGTCATTACGTGGTGTGCCAAAATAGATGTTGTTGATGTATAACAGAAATAAGGTTGGACCAACTACGGAGCCCTGGGGAATGTCAATTCACTGCGTAAATCCTAGTGTCTTGCAGCTGACAGGTTGAGCAAAGAGACATAACGTAGGGTTGCCGTATTTACTCGTTTACAATGCTTATATGCAAGCTGCATTTCGCATAATTTCATTTTCACATTATAATACAAGATTCGGCGATATCACTATAGGCACAACTATCCAGAATATCTGTACCACAATTTATTCATTTTCTGTAAAAGATCTAAATATGGTCATATGAATTCTGCACAATTTTCCGGCTTACTACTAGATTCAAAATTATGGAAATATCTTGCCAACGAACATAGTTACGTGGTATTCTTTAAATCAGTTAATTAACAATCTAACTATGATACTTCAAATCCCGCTTGCATACTTTCCTTGTTGCTATGTCGGGTAAGTTACGGGAAATATTTTGAGTTCTCAAGAGAAACCTTTGTGTGAAGAGAACGCATAGAAGTTGCGTCTTTTAGTAAACCCGCTAATTCAATTTTGTGAATTCATATTCAATATCGATTGTTGTGTTGCAAACTTTGACCTCAACTCCATGTTTGCTGGGCTTGCAAAAATTCAAATCATTTAAGCGGATCAATCTTTCACATATTTACTCTACCAGTTCATTATATTCTTTCGGTCAATCCTACATTTCTGTCTTCGGTTATATCCTATATATCGTCGGTGTTTTCACGAAGTGACAGGAGCCAAAGGGTATTGTTGCATGAAGACAAAAATCCCTACATAGCGCCAATTCAACGGGCATCCTATCGAACAACGTGCTAATTCTATAGCGAAGGACACGTTTCAATGTATTCGTAACTCATTCTGTGTACCAATACCCTCTTGCTCCCGTCACTTCGTGAAAACTCGGACGATATGATAGGACTTTCTGTTGAATCTTTGTCCAGGGAGTTCTGGCGTCGTTACCTAACCGATACCTTGATGGGTATAAGAGCCCCTGCTGGATGTACGGTGGTCATACCCTTCGATGCTTGCCATACTTCCACATCATCGGCTTCGCTAAGTCGGGCTCCACTGAGCTATGGGAGAAGCTAAAACAACACCCTCAGATATACAGTGAAGGGGTCGCCAAGGAAACCAGATGGTGGCAGATGGATGACGGTACGTTCAATCATCTCCTACGTACCCAGGGCATTGTTTCACCAATTCGTTCTTAAAGTTACCCACTACTTTAAGAAAGACTGGAGTACGTTAACGATTGTAATACACGTAAGATTCTCGATCATTCAGCGCAAGCACTGATACCGGTTGTGCGCAAAGTTGTTCTTATAAGTCTTTTGTATCTTGGTGAATCACTGCCCAGGGTGGTGTTTCACCAAGATAAGAAAGACTTTATACGCACTACTTTGCCTTCGACTGGTATCCTTCTTGCGCGTAATCATTCATAATATTGCGCGCATTCAGCGCAAGAAGGGATACCGGTCGAACGTAAAGTCGTGCGTAAAGTCTTTCTTATCTTGGTGAAACACCTTCCAGGGGGTATGGGCGCTGGCCCCGCTGTAACGTTTTTGATTGAGGAAGGGGGGGGGGGTTGATAAGATAAACAGGACTGAATCTCGTTTAGATTGGTTGTTTTTCAAGTCGCTGCTTAGAAGTGAATTTTCATTTTGTTGGTGTGTATGCGTGTGTGTATTTGTATGTTTGTTCTCCGTCCCCCAGGTTGAAGTCCTAACTTGGGAGGTGTTTCACCGATTTGATTTGATTTGATTTGATCCAATAATCCCTTGATGCAGCTCACATACAAAGCTATACTGGGATGAAGAAACTTGCTGTGTGCCATAAAAGGGTGCCATTGTGTATAAACAAGTTGCTCACATATAGTACAGTAAAATTGTGATGGTGCTAAATCGTTCTTAAAGGGGAATTACACCCAGACAATAATGTAGGGTCAGTAAATGAAGAAAAATCAGAAGAACAAACTGAACATTTGAGCAAAATCGGATAATCCGTTAAAAAGTTATGAATTTTCAAAGTTATCATTTCCACCTGTGTTGGGCATCCTTGAATGGGCAACGTGTAGCCAATTAGCATAATCTGTGATGTCATACATGGAGAACTCCTCATTCACTTTGTATATAAATTTATTGAAAATGAATCAATATCATATATCAAATGAGGAATCAACACCATTTTTTCTGGAATGCTTGCAGAATTGATGTGGATATAATATATTTCACCGAAAAAAAACAAAATTTTGTCTACTTTTCTGTGAAAAGAGGAAAATGTGAAATTTTGTGTACAAAGTGAATGTAGAGTTCTCCATGTTGGCAGCCATTTTGTGCCTGTACGTTTGCCAGTTTAAGGAGCCCATGAGGGGTGTAAATCTAAACTTTGAAAATTCATAACTTTTGAATGGATTATCCGATTTTGCTCATATTTTCACAGTTTGTTCATCTTATTTGTCTTCATTTATTGATAGCAATTTAATGTCTCAGTGTAGTTCCCCTTTAAAGTTACGCATGAAATTAAGATCGACTGGTATATCAATTCTTGCGCTGAATGCCCATACTATTACGAACTATTATGCACAAGAATGGATACCAGTTGATCTTAAAGTCTTTCTTATCTGGTGAAACACCGCCCTGGCTACGTGTTTAATGTTCATGTCCATGACTTTACAGACCAGTTTATACAAACACGTTACGGTTAACATGGTTAATTTGATCAAAGCAACGAGCATGTGGTATGAATAAACACGCATATCAATTATATGTTGGGGTACTTGTCGCAATATCAGGGTTTATTTGTGTCAAAACACCAGCTCCCTGCAACTTGTTTGCTGGTTCCTCCAACCTCAGACGACGCACCATTCCCTCAGAATTTGTGGACGATACAATTTATTTAAGAACGACAAATTTGTACGATAGATTTTATTCTATAATAGTCTCATCGTTGAAATGCAATTTTTCACAGACTTTTCAGAAGTCTTCCTACATTCATATAACCGTTTTTAGCATTATCATTATCATTGTTGTTGTTGCTGTCGTTATAATCTTCTCGTTTAATCTTAATTATTTTCATTGTCTTACTTAAAGGGGTACGGTTCAGGGATTACTTAGACGGTCGATCGGCAGGCCTGGTCCAACTCTTTAAAAGGAACGAGACTTTGAAGAGCCGAGTTGTGACAGGTAAATACAAACAGGGATGTAAATTAAGACGTGTGTGTGTGGGGGGGGGGGAGGTAGATTTTCTTACTGAATTACATATAAAATACGGACCCTTTGGACAAGACTTCCTATTCGTATAACCTTGCTGATAAAAAGAGTATTTATGAGCAATTCCACGGCCGGGGGGGGGGGGGGGGGGGGCTGAGCTGGGCTGACAAGCACAAAAAAAGGTCTTCACCTAAAACTTTGCACCCACAACAGTGGACTTGAAATTTCCCCTGAACTTATTCACAGTACAAAAAATATCTCATCTTGATTAAGATTTAGTCCATCTCTCCAGTGTTTACGGATTTACCAGAGAATGGTGGTGCTTTTACAACTCTACTTTCAAAGAAATATCCTCTGAAATGTTAAGACTTTGAAGCTGTGTAGTTCGGAATGTGAAAACATTATCCTGGATTTTATGGTATATCCTGGTAGAGTACTTCCCAACGAACATTTTGATACTATTTTTATTAGTATGTTTTTCTGAAGGTGTGAAATCTCATTTGCGCCAAGTGGCTGGGTAGAGATGAAAACAACCTTTTGAAGAACGTGAGGCGCTTGGACATACAATTAAGATGCGCTCAATCATGCTTTTTGCATGTGCATGCACACACAGTTTCATACACACAACCACACAAATACACAAATACACATATGTACATGCAATAAACAATTCACAAATAAATCCACAAACCACACACAAAGACGCCCACACAAGTACAAACATAAGCCACATACGCAGAAATGAACATAAACATAATTTATTGTTTTGTCCCCAAAGTCTTTGGCCAAAATCAATTTGTTGTATGGATACTTGAGGTCTCGAATGTTTATGTGTGTTTTGCGGGTATGTTTGTGTGTGTGTGTGTGTGTGTGTGTGTGTGTGTGTGTGTGCATGTGGTTCTCGGATAGGCATGTGTGGGTTCGTGTATGGGTTTGGGTGGGATTTTCGCTGGTTCAGAAATGCGTTAAAAGTGGTCAATTAGCTCTTACCACTCATTCCATTTATATGTGTATGTGTGTGTGATTTTTGTTTCTGCGTAGGTATGTTATGTATGGTTTGCTGTATGCGTGTGTGTGTAAATGTTTGTGTATGTGCACATGTTTGAGTGTTTAAACATGCCTTTATCTGTCCAAGGGCCCCAATTCTTTCAAATGTTGTTTTCATCTCTACCCAGCCATTTGGCGCAAGTGAGATCGCACACCTTCAGAGAAGTTGTCTCTCGTTCAGTCATGCATACAAACAATCGATAAAAATGGTATCAAAACGTTATTTTGGAAGTACTCTATCAATATATACCATTAAATCCTGGGTGATAATCTTGTATTTTGAACAAGACTGCTTCAAAGTTGGGGGACATTTTTTTTACTCACTCTGTAGAAGTCTTTTGTTATTCAACCTTATTCTCTTGATAAAAAAACAAAACAATGTACGATATGGTATAATTCCTGTAATCAGTCATTTGCATGCGAAAGGTGTCTGTTACGGAATTTCATGAACGGTAACATAATTACATCGTGTGGATTTTACTCAGAAATTGACATGTTTCACTGCCACAAAGAGTCATGACTTTAATTTCTTTTCCTTTTCCAATATTCCTTAGGAGAAGCAACCCCTTCATTTGTCTGGGATAATCATCATTGGACACGGACCTTTGGTCGTATGAGTTGGAAGATTGGTCCAATCCTCACT